>CAUYLG010005133.1:0-42978 GCA_963573385.1 Cacajao melanocephalus | reverse complement strand
TTTTATTTACAGAAGCCAGGGCCAGCAGTTATTGTGAGGAGAATGGGGCAGCCGTTACAACTTATTTTAAAACACAACTTTGTCTTTTATAAAATAGTGTTGTTCAGGTTCTAACTTAGGCCAGCTATAGCACACAAGGCCCAGTTTTTGTTATACTCAGAGGCCCTCCATAGGAGGCTGCTTGGGCCCCAAGGTGGCCAAGCTCGGAACAGCTACTCTCTTTGTACGTAAATTGCCCTTTTCCTCCCAGAGTGGCTGGGGCAGACCGAGTTCAGGTGCCCGCCTCTGTGAGTGCCTGGAATGTCTAGCCCCCTCCGGCTCCCTGGTCCTGGCCTGTGGGATGCACTCCTCCTGCCAAGCGCCTCCTCCTCCGGGGATTCTCTTCCTTCTTAAATGCGACCACGGCTGTGTTTTCTCAGGCTCCTTCTAAGTTTGCCAGCTAAGCCTAAATCCCAAACATGAACCCCGATGGACGTTTTTCTGCCCGGCTCCTCTGAGCCACTGATCACACATCGTAGATTTCATATAATCTCTTACATAACAACACATATGGGGGAGGGGGCGGGGAAGGAGGGGTACCACCATCTCTTACCAACCGCGTTTGCATCTGCCAGCTCTAGTCTAACCTCTCTGAGTGAGGACATCATGGGTGGTATGTATTTGCTTTGTGCTGTGCAAAATTATCCACTTTTTTTTTTTCTGTCAATACCCATGAGGGCAAGGACAGTGGGTCCTGCTCAGAACCTCATCTCAGGACACAGTGCAGGGTCTGGCACGTAGTAGGTGCTCCGTCAAGGTGTGAATGAATAGCAAATACCCCAGCGGAAGGCTGAGTGGCCGGCTCCGCATCGCAGGAGGCGGCTCAGGGGGACTCCACCCGACCCCTGCCTGGTGCGGCCGCCCGGTTTCGGCCTGTGCCCAGCGCCGGGGGATCGGGGGATTGACGCCTTGCGGGTGGGGAGGCTGGCGCCGGCGGGGCCCGGGCCCGTGTGATGTGCAGGCTGGGCAGCCAGGGCGCCGCACCCGCGCCGGGGAGGGACGGGGAGGGGCAGAGCCGTCCAGGAACTCTCCTGCGCCTCCGCCTCCACGCCTCCTTTCAGCCCTGCCCGCCGCCTCCCGTCCCTGGCTGGGATCCGGGACCTGGGGGGTCTGTTTCTGAGCGCCTCCCGCGGACTAGCTCCCCGGACGCCCCCAGCAGGCTCCCCCGGCCTCGGCTCTGCACGCCGCCGGGGCGGAGCCTCCATCCTTTGGGTAAGACCCCCTTCCCCGCCGGGGAAGGGCCACGTTTCCTGGGCTCCTCCTCCGCGCACGCGGCCAGGGAAGATCAGCCTGTACCCCGGCGCTGGCCTCCCGACAGCCAGGTGCCGCCTCGCCTCGCACTGTCTTGCTTGCAGGCTGGGGCGTGAGGGACCTTGGGATGCACGCTGGGATGGGCGAGTCTCTCACTAGGGTCGGGGCGGGCTGGGGTCACCCGGCGCGGCGCGCGGCAGAGGCGGGCCCGAGAGAGGACCTGGGGGCGCAGGACTCAGAGGCCCGAGGGTGCAGCCAGTGCTGACTCACTTCGGGACCAGGCTGCTGGGAGGAACGCTAGCCTCTGTTGTGAGCAATTCGAGAGCCAGGGCCAAATCCGGGAAGTCCGGCTGGGTCCAGACGGCCAGCTGGGCCAGCGAGGGGGTTCGAGCCTCCACAGGAGGAGGTGGTGAGAGAAGGAGAGGGAGAGCATATCTGACGCCCCTGGGCAGGATGAGTTCAGGGCTGGGCCCCACGGCCTGCTCATCCATCCTGAATCTGGCCTCCGGAACTTGGCTTTCCGGCTCTCCGTCCCCACCAGGCTGTGTCTTCTTTCCTCTGGACACTTCTTTCCCCTCCCCCGGCTTTTCACTGCTCTCCTTGCCCCAGCTTCTCCATAAAGAAATGCAGCCTGAGGAGCGCCAGGCTTTGAAGCCAGGTCACCTCCACTTCCTCAAAGTTAGTGCTGTTATCACTAACCCCTTCCTCTGTCCTTCCTTCGACCCCCTCCGCCGCATTTATCCCACAACTTCCTTTATTCTGTCTTGCCATGCCTAAGGGGCCCCTAGAAGGGGTGTTCTCCCAGGAGTAACTGGGAGTTTTTAGTTTGGAGAACAGGAGGGGTGAGAACGTTCTTGCGTGCACTCATTCATTTGAGCGTGCGTTTATGCATGCCTTTACTTCCATTCACTCACTCATACATTCCTCCATTCTTTTGCAGTTAATTACACATTCATTCATTTTCTGGACACTTACTGAGCGTCTATATTAAAGGTCCTGAGTGTTTGGGGCAGGGGGCCAGGATACTTTGATGAGTCAGTGCCATCCCTGATGCCAGCTAGCTCAAGGTCAAAAAGGGGAAATTAGCACAAATCAGCCCAATTTAAGAGAAAATGCACTGAGAAAGGGCTGTGAAGTGTGTGTGTGTGTCTGTGTGTGTGTGTGCACATGCACACACACACACCTTGGGGCACATAGAGGGAGAATGTAATTCCACTTAGGAGGGGCCTAGGAGGCTTCCTGGAGGCAGTGGCATTTGAGTTGGCCTTGATGGCTGGCAGACTTTGGATATAGACTTATTAAAAGTGCATCAGGGTGGGGGGAACAGCAGAAACAAAGGGCACTCCAGGGGTGTGAGGGAGCAGTGGGCAGTTCTATTCATGGCATGAGGGGATCAGAAGAAAGAAGTCTGGACAGGGAGGCCAGGGCTGAGTGGAGGACTGGAGAGAGGAGCAGCCTTGTTCTGAGCAGCCCAGAGCCACGATTATGGCAAGACCCTTCTGGCTCTTAGGTGTGTGTATGTGTGGAGCTGTAGGTTCTGGCCCATGTAGGATTTTGGCTAGGATAGTACCGTAAGTGGAAGTTGGTATAGATGGTGTCAGAAGTCCCTACTCCCCAGAGAGTCTGTGGTCCTGTCTGGGAAGGCCAAAGACCCAGCAGAGGGAATTCCTGGGAGTTTGGTTATTCACTCATTTATTTCTTCTTTTGCCCTTAGACTCATTAATTTGTTCATTCATTCATTCATTCATTCATTCTTCACTTAGTCACTAAACCCTTCCTCTGGGGAGGCCCTGTGCTGGGGACTCAGATGACTCAGAAGAGGTCCCTGCTCATGTGAATTCCCAGTCTGGTGGGAGAGACAAACCCATGCCTGACAGTGACAACCCAGAATCACTGAGGAATATAAATAGGGAGCATTTCATTGTGTTTTGTCACTGAGTGGAGATGTAGAGTTGGGACATGGACCAGAAGAATTAATGCAGATGTTTGATCTCCAGCCAGAAAGGCCTGATCCATGGGGCCAGGTGAAGAAGGTTGTAGTTCGGGAAAATGAGTGAAAGAGAGAAGCCACTAGGTTCACAGGTGTGAAGAGGCAGGCTTTCTCTAGATGCGAGACTCCCCAGAGACCCACTCAGGGACTGGGCCTTTGGGCTGAGGGCACCGCAAGCTCCCCTCACATTAGAGATGAGCCTGCAGGATTTCAGAGCCCCTAGAGAATTTTTTGGTTGGTCAGCATAAGCTGTAAGCAGGTTGCGGAGGGCGGTAGTTAAACTTGTGGGTTTTGGACTTAGATCAGGGTACAAATCCCGATGTTCCCTTCCCAATTATGTGACTTTGGACAAATGACTTAATACTTTTGCCTCCATTTGTTCCTCTACAGGACAATAATAATCATAGTATCTTCCTTTTAGGGTGAGGCCCAAAGGCAGTAATGTACATGCTGTGCTTGCACAGTGCTGGGGATTGGAAAGTGCTATAATGACAGGGTTATAATGACAGTGACTACGATGATGACAGTAACATACTGTCAAGTGCTGCCTTTAAAATCTCTGGACCTTGGCTGGTGCGGTGGCTCATACCTGTAATTCCAGAACTTTGGGAGGCCGACGCGGGCGAATCACTTGAGGTCATGAGTTTGAGAACAGCCTGGCCAGCATGGTGAAACCTCGTCTCTGCTAAAAAGTATTAAAAAACAAAAATTAGCCAGGTGTGGTGGCACATGCCTGCTGCCCCAGCTGATAAGGAGCCTGAGGAAGGAGGATGGCTTGAACCGAGAGGTGGAGGTTGCAGTGAGCCAAGATTGAGCCACTGCACTCTAGCCTGGGTGACAGAGTGAGACTGTAAAAAAAAAAAAAAAATCTCTAGGCCTCATTCTCCCCAGGTGTAAAATGGGAGGGTGACCTAGCTTCCTGGTTCTCCAAGTGCAGTCCCTGGACCAGCGGCATCGGCATCCTCTGGGGTCTTCTTAGAAACGCAAATTCTTGGGTGCTACTTCAGTTCTACAGAACCAAAAACTCTGGGGACAGGGCCCCCAGCAATCTGTATTTTAACAAGCCCTCCAGGTGATGCTGGTGCAGGCTGAAGTTTGAGAACCACAGACCTCTTCTTGATCCACCATTCCAGGACTAAGATCCAGCCATGTGGGTTTCATGGGGTCCAAGTCTGCAGGGTGGTGGGGAAGGGGCACAGAGATGAGTAAGGTGCGGTCCAAGCCCGTGCGAGGCTCCTGGGTAAATTGGAAAGGGGAAGCAGACACCCATGGGAACATTCACTGGAGTAATATACTGCACAGAGCGGTTGTGGCGACACAGGAGTGAGCACTGTGATAGACAGCGCAGAGAGGAGAGGGGCCTTTGCGGGCTGGAGGGGGCCCTGTTGAAAGATCTAGCTCTCTGCTGCTTGTTCCTGACGCTAGGATTGATTCAGCCTTTCTGGAAGTCCTCTCGTAAGTCTAACTGAAGTCTCTGTCATTTCATGCCTTGCTGTGTGTGGGGTGGACAGGGCTCTGGACTTGAGGTTAGGAGTGTGATTCTAGCCAGCTTCCTCACTGTGTGTCTTTGGAAGGTTCACTTTCCTCCAGGCCTCAGTTTAGCCATCTGTAAGATGCTGGGGTGAACCGAATCCAGTGAGTCTGGGACATTGCGGTTGTCTGGAGAGAGGGTAGGCTTAGGGGCCAGGAGCTCTCTGGGTTTTCATTCCTCCTTCTGCATAGGGAGGATTCTGAAATTGCCCTGGCTGCCTGTCAAGTTATCTTGGGACCCAGTAAGGTGAGCTGCCCCTCTTTGGGCTGGCTTCCTTGCCATCCAGGGAAGTCCCATGACACCTGTCCTGTCCACCTTACGTGGCTTTCATCATGTCAAGCGTGCCCATCATGCCGTCATTCTCAGAGGCACCTAGATGCCCAAACCTGTGTCTGGCATTCGAGCCCTCCAAGACAGGTTCCCAGCTTTCCTGCAGGACGATGCTCCTCATGGCCTGTGACTGGCTTCTGTTCTTTGCCTGTCAGGCCTTCCACCTCACCCCTCTTCTCAGCCTATCCAAGCCCATTCAATCTTCAGGCCAGCTCTAGCGCTACCTCCTCCAGGAAGCCTCCAGGATTGACCCAACCCTCAGAGCCATCCATGGGCCATCCTGAGTCTTTAAGGTGTGACTTTAATTTCTCATTTGTAGACACAGAATGGCTGACCACTGACAAGCTGTTTGAGGGCAAGGCCTGAGCTCACGGAGATGAACATGATTGGAGTCCTTGACTGGTGGAGCAGGGAGGCCCAGAGAAAGAAGGGAACTTGCCTAGAGTCACGTGGTACATTAGTGAAAGGAGAACCCAGGCCTCTTAGGCAAGACAGGCCCTAGGGAGGCATGATTAGATCTGAGGCGAATGAGCAAGAGGCCCCGAGGATGGAGGGATGGCCATGACCTCAGAACTCTGCTGGCCTGTCCCAGCCGGGCTATGCGCTTACTGGATGTGCCACCTGGGACGTGCCACCTACCCTTCCTAAGGAATCTTCCCAGTGGGGTTGGAGGAGGACCAGCCCGAGGCCTGGCACACTACAGGTGCTTGGTTATTATGGGGTGCATGCTATTATTTTCCATCTACTTGTCCATCCCGGCCTCCATGCCTGAATCTTCCGCCCCCGACCTCCCACCCTCCGGCTTTCCTTAGCCACCAAGCACTCACTGTCCTGTCCTAAGTCCAACATGAGTGTCAAGACCTCCTGATCAAGCCTCTGGGCAGAAGGCAGAGGGAGAAGGAAAAACCCTGGTGGTCTCTCAGTTGGTGGTGGCTGGAGAGAAGCTGGAGTGGGTGCCCCAAGGGGCTGAAGACTGCGTGGCCATCGGGGGAATTTGGCAGGTGCCACTTTTAGAAAAGTCGCACTGCCTATTTAAAGGAAGTGAGGGGCGTGACCTGTTCCCTACCAGCAACTGCTGGATGCCTGTGGCCCGTTGCTGAGGAGCTGGCGGGCAGTGCTCCCAGGGGTGAAGAGTCCTAGCTGGTGGGTCTGGCATCTCTCCGGGAGGTTGCTGTCAGCTCTTGGCCTCCTGCCACCTTCCAGCCTGACCCCTTGTGGATGGATGGAAGCCTTGTGGCTGTTTTGCATGTCAGCTGGCTGAGACCTGGACCCCCCCCAGCCCCCTTCCCTGGGAGTGATCGCAGAACCGACAGACACTGTTGGCAGGATGACGGCCTCTGGGATTGGGGTGCCTGGAGTTTGGCTGGGGCTGGGTGCCCAGTGGGCAGGCACAGGCCCATTGACGTGGCTGTGGCCTAGCTGGCAGCCCCATCCTTCCTCTCCGCTAGGCGGGCACTGGAGCTTTCTGTGCAGGGCTCCTAGGAGAAGGGGGGCAGAGGGCAGTCTGAAGAGAGGCGGGAGCAGGGTGATAACAGCTGGCTCTGGAGGGCGGGCAGGAGCTGAGGAGGAGGAGCAGGAGAGGCCCACAGGCTTCATTTGGAGCCAGTCCTGGCTGTTGCTCAGGTGACCAGCGTATGTCTTCGGAAGGGCGCTGCTTTCCCCGGCCGCCCGGCGCGATGATCCAGAATGTTGGAAATCACCTACGACGGGTATGGAGGGTGGGCTGGGGCAGCGGGAGGGCTCTGGAGGCCCGGCACCCAGAAAGAGATTGACGTTTCCATTTTAACTCAGACGCTCTGCATCTCCTCACACTCTCCACGGGCCATTTTCTAGCTCTCTTTGGAAGGAGAAATCGCAGAGCCCCTGGGCTGCTTTATTATCAGCAGCCATCCCCAAACAAGCCCCATGGGCTGTCGGATCCCCTGAGGGCTGGCTTGAGTGGAATCACCTTCAGCAAGTGTTGGCCTTTGGAATTCTATCTGGCGGGTGTATGTTTCTCCCTGCAGAGTTCTGTGCATGTTTCTGGGGGACATCTGAGCTCCCTGGTCTTGCCGTGCTTCATGCTCAGCGCTCAGGACCCCAAAGCCACAGAGCTGGTGGGAGTGACAGGGTGTGAGGTGTTCGAGTGAGTATGTGTGGTGGGGCGAGGTGGGTGTTTTCGGGGAGCGGAACCTCTTTGGGAGAGCAAGCACGGGATCACATGAGAGCTGTGGAAAGCTGTCCTGCAAGGTGACCTTGAAGAGAACTTTTCCCTGCACTTTGGAGCTGAGATTAGGTGCTGAGACCCAAGAATTCAGCAGTGCCTGGCAATGGAAGGGGCCAGTGGAGATGGGCTCGGGACAGACTGGCAGAGGTTGTAATGGGTGTAGTGTGGCTGACCTCTGAGGATGTTTTCAGGAAAAGCCTTTTATTAAAGGGGCTGGAACAAATAAATGTCTTATCCATCCTCTCCCTCCATCTGCACAGCCACTGCTCAGCTCAGCATCCTCTGGTTTCCCCATCCCACGTCCAGCCCCCTTCAGTCTGCTCTCCACACTGGAGAGAGCTTCTGAAAGGTATATGTACTGATTCCCCACCTCCTTAGACAGCTACCCGAGGATGACTTTCACATCCTTGTTGGCACTCTGGCCCCTGCCCACGCCTCCCTTTTCCTTCCACCATCCCCACCCCTCTGCTGCCTCTGCCTCAGCCATCGTGAGCCTCTCCGGGGCCTCCGTGTCCCGGCTTTGTCCTCTCCTCTGGGCTGTTGTACTTTCTGTGTCTTCTGCCAGTTACCTGCAGCCTTCTGCACCTCCCCACACTTGTCTCCCCGGCAAGTTCCTTCTGAGCCATCAGGTCTCAGCTCAGGCGCTGCCTCCTCTGGAAGTCCTTCCCAGATTTCTCGTGGCACTGCGTTAGCCTCTTTTCACACTGGATTGTGTGCTAGACTGGCACACACATCCCTCCCACCAGCCAGGGAGCAACACGAGGCTGCTCTTGGTACACCCAGCACAGGAATGGGTGCGGCCAGAGGCCAGGGAATGCTTAATGAATGAATGGGGACAGGCAGCTTTTCAGCATCGAGACCAAGGGTGGGATCTGAGTAGCAGGGCTCGTTGCTCTTGTCACCTTAGCACAGGGCAGCGTGTCTCCCAGGTGGGTGGGGCCACTCGTATCTTCTCTTGTGCCCTGTTATATTTAACCCTTTATGACTTTTTCCCCATTAACCCTCATCAGTAACTGGGGGCAAGGTGCTGGGGGAGGGGCATATCATTAACACCGTTTTACAGAGATAACAATTGTAACAAATCTTTACATAGCTCTGACCATGCTAGGCACCATGCCATGCTCTTTGCATACATTAACTCACTCAGTTCTTGATGAGGTAGATACAGTTATCATACCCGTATCCCAGATTAGGAATCTCACAGAGGGCAAGTGACCTGCCCAAGCTCACACTGGTAGGAAGTGGCAGAGCTGGGATTTGAACTCAGCAGTTTGGCCGCAGAGTCTGAGCTCTTAAGGAACCTGAGGCTCAGCCAGATGAAGGTGCAGATGTGGAACTCTGACCACATACCCCGACTCCGAGCCCAGCTGGCATTCAGCTTCCTTGCACTGCCTCTGTTGAGTCTGGGGGTGGAAGTGGGTGTTGGGAGTGGATGTTGGGCCCTGGAGGACACAGGTAGCCTCCCGTCAGCTAAGAACACTCTGGCCTTGATTGCCACCTCTGCACCATTGCCTGGACAGCAGATCTCTTTGGATTTCTCTTGAATTACTTAGTTCTTCTGAAATACAAGAGGGTTTGAGAACATTTTCTGGCTTGGTACCAAAACTGTTTTTAATGAAAAGCAAGCAAGCAAACATACAATCCCTGGTCGGGCGTAGTGGCTTACACCTGTCATCCCAGCACTTTGGGAGGCGGGTGGATTGCTTGAGCTCAGGAGTTTGAGACCAGCCTGGCCAACGTGGTGAAACCCTGATTCCACCAAAAATACAAAAAAAAAAAAATTAGCTGAGCATGGTGGTGTGCTCCTGCGGACCCAGCCACTCAGGAGGCTGAGGTGGGAGGATCACTTGAGCCCACCTGGGAGGTGGAGGCTGCAGTGAGCCAAGATCATGTCACTGCACTCTAGCCTGGACGACAGAGTGAGACCTTGTCTCAAAACAAAAACAAACAAAAAAACCCCACCAAGCCGGGCTTGGTGCCTCATGCTTGTAATCCCAGCACTTTGGGAGGCCAAGATGGGCAGATCTTGGCCTCCCAAGATCTAGCTGAGGCCAGGAGTTCGAGACCAGCCTGGCCAGCATGGTGAAACCCCCTCTCTATCAAAAATACAAAAATTATGCGGGTGTGGTGGTGCATGCCTGTCATCACAGCTACTCAGGATGCTGAGGCAGGAGAATCGCTTGAACCCAGGAGGCAGAGGTTGCAGTGAGCTGAGATGGTGCCATTGCACTCCAGCCTGGGCGACAGAGTGGTCTCAAAACAAAAAAAAAAAACCCAAAAAACAAAAAACAAAAACAAACCCTACCAAACTGTCTTTAATAGGGACTAAACTGGGAACAGAAGAAGGGGTCTTAGATAATCTACAAGCCCCACTTTGTGTGGTTGGGGGCTCTTTTCAGTGTCCTGTGGCACTATAGACGGAGTCAGCATTGGAATCCAAGGACTCTGGCTCCTACTTGCCCCTGGATACCCAGCAAGTGAGTGGGCGACTGAATGAAGTGACCAGCTTCTGCCACGTTCGGGGCCGGGAGAACTGCTGAGTGCCAGTCTGGTGGTGCTAGAAAGGCTTCCCTCTCCTACTTCAATCCTTGTCTCTCTCAGTGGAGAGCTCTTCTCCTTTCCCCATCCAAGATGTCAGTCTATACTGGACACTGAGTCTCACATTCCTGAGCTAGCAGGATTCACTGGTGCCCTCATGGGAGGTGAGCAGGGGTCCTGGGAAGTCTGGAGCCTCTGCCCAGCCTCAGGTCTAGCCTGGCCCAGGTCAGCTCTCAGTGGGACTGAGAAGCTTTTTCTACTCCAAAAATGGTGATGGGGCTGTGTTTTTGTTTTTGAGACAGTCTTACTCTGATGCCCAGGCTGGAGTGTAGTGGTACGATCTTGGCTCACTGCAGCCTCGGCTGCCCTGATTCAAGTGATTCTCCTGCCTCAGCCTCCAGAGTAGCTGGGATTACAGGTGCCTGCCACCATGCCCGGCTAATTTTTATATTTTTAGTAGAGATGGGGTTTCACCATGTTGGCCAGGCTGGTCTCAAACTCCTGACCTCAGGTGATCCACCGGCCTCAGCCTCCCAAAGTGTTGGGATTACAGGCGTGAGCCACCTCGCCCTGCCCACTCTTAATCTATCTGGAGGACTCTTTTTTTTTCTCTCCAAAATTTTATTTTAACATGCGTAGCATAAAGGAATGATTACCCTATTAAAAATTTTTTTAAATGGGCCGGGTGTGGTGGCTCATGCCTGTAATTCAAGCATGTCAGGAGGCTGAGGCAGGTGGATTATTTGAGGTTAGGAGTTTAAGACCAGCCTGGCCAACATGGAGAAACCCTGTCTCTACTAAAAATACAAAAATAAGCCGGATGTGCTTGCTTGAACCTGGGAGGCGGAGGTTGCAGTGAGTCAAGATCACGCCACTGCACTCCAGCCTGGGTGACAGAGCAAGACTCTGTCTCAAAAAAAAATTTCTTTTTCTAAATGGACATTCTCTGTTTTTATCATGTACAACATGATGTTTTGAAATATGTGTACATTATGTTATGATTAAATGTAACTAATTAACAAATGAATTACCTCACATAGTTTTCATGTTTTTGGTAATAGTGCAGAAGAGCCACTCTGCGTTTTTCAAGAATACAATATATTGTCATGAATGATTGTATAATAGGTCTCTTGAAATTTATTCCTCCTATCTGTAATTACACATCCTCTGACCAAGAGCTCTCCATCCCGCCTAACAACCCCTGCCTCTGAAAGCAGCATTATACTCTTATTTCCATGAAATCAACTTTTTAAGATTCACATCTGAGTGAAGTCATGTGGTATTTGTCTTTCTGTGCCTGGCCCTTATTTCATTTAACATAACATACTCCAGCGGCGATGGCTCATGCCCATAATCGCAGTACTTTGAGAGGCTGAGATGGGCGGATCGATTGAGCTCAGGACTTTGAGGCCAGCCTGGGTAACATGGCAAAATCTCATCTATACAAAAAAAAAAAAAAACACAAAAACTGCCGGGTGTGGTAGCATGGGCCTGTAGTCCCAGCTACTTGGGAGGCTAAGGTGGGAGGATGGCTTGAGCCTGGGAGGTGGAGGCTGCTGTGAGCTGAAGTTACTGCATTCCAGCCTGGGCAAAAGAGCCAGACCCTGTCACACACAAAAACAAAAACAAAGACAAAAGAAAACAAACAAACAAAAAAGCCACCATAACATACTCCAGGTTCATCCATGCTGCTGCAAATGGCAGGATTTTATTTTATTTTTATGGCCGAACAGTATTCCATAGTGTATAGACACTATTTTTTTTTTTTTTTTTTTGAGATGGAGTCCTGCTCTGTCACCCAGGCTGGAGTACAGTGGTGCAATTATGGCTCACTGTAGCCTTGAACTCCTGGGCTCAAGCAAGCCTCCTGCCTCAGCCACCTGAGTAGCTGGGAGTTAGAGGTGTGCACCAGTGTGCCCAGCTTTTTTTTTTTTTTTGAAAGTTTTTGTAGAGTTGGGTTCTCTCTGTGTTGACTAGGATGATCTTGAACTCAGCCTCAAGCTATCTTCTCCCTTTGGAGAAGATAGGTGGGATTGCAGGTTTGAGCCCCCATGCCCGGTTTTCATACCACATTTAAAAAATCCATTCATCCATTGATGGACACTTAGTTGGTTCCATATCTTGGCTACTGTGAAAAGTGCTGCATTAAACATGGGACTGCAGGTATCTCATCAACATACTCATTTCGTTTCCTTTGGATATATACCCAGTAGTGGGACTGCTGGATCATAATTCTATTTTTATTTTTGGGGGGAAACTCCATACTGTTTTCCATAATAACTGTATCAATATACATTCCCATCAACAGTGTCAAAGGGTTGCCTTTTCCCCAAGCCCTTGCCAACACATATTGTCTGCTGCTTTATCGATAGCCATTCTGACAGGTGGGAGGTGCTATTTCACTGTGGTTTTGATTTGCATTTCCATGATGATTAATGATGTTGAGCATTTTTTTCATATACCTGTTGGACATTTGTGTATCTTCTTTTGAGAAATGCCTATTCAAGTCTTTTGCCAGTTTTATTTATTTATTTATTTATTTTTGCTATTGAGTTGTTTTAGTTTTTTGTATATTTTGGGCGTTAACCCTTGTCAGATGTATAGTTTGCAAATATTTTCTCCCACTCTGTAGGTAGTGTCTTAACTCTGTTGATTGTTTCCTTTGTGTGCAGAAGTGTTTTAGTATAAAGAAATCATGTCGGCGGGGTGCAGTGGCTCACGCCTGTAATCCCAGCACTTTGGAAGGCCAAGGTGGGTGGATCACCTGAGGTCGGGAGTTTGAGACCAACCTGACCAATATGGAGAAACCTTGTCTCTACTAAAAATACGAAATTAGCTGGGCATGGTGACACATGCCTATAATCTCAGTTACTTGGGAGGCTGAGGCAGGAGAATCACTTGAACCTGGTAAGCAGAGGTTTTGGTGAGCCAATATCACACCATTGCACTCCAGCCTGGGCAACAAGAGTGAAACTTAGTCTCAAAAAAAAAAGAAGAAATTACATCTGTTTTTGCTTTTGTTGTCTGTGCTTTTGAGACCTTATCCAAAAATTCTTACCTAGCAAAATGTCATGAAGTGTTTCCCTTATGTTTTCTTCCAGCAGTTTCATAGTTTGAGGGTATTACATTTAAGTCTTTAATTCATTTTGAGTTGATTTTTGTATACAGTGAGAGATAAAGGTCTAATTTCATTTTTCTATATGTGGGTATCCAGTTTTCCCAACATCAATTATTGAATAGGCTATCCTTTCCCTAATGTGTGTTCTGGCAGCTTTGTTAAAAATCAGTTGGCTGTAAATGTGTAGCTTTATTTTGGAACTCTCTATTCTATTCCATTGGTTTGTGTGTTTGTTTTTATCCCAATATCATACTGTTTTGATTAATGTAGCTTTAGAGTATATTTTAAAATCAGGTAGTATGATCCTTTGGCTCTGTTCTTTTTGCTCAAGATTGCTTTGACAGTTTGGAGTCTTTCACGGTTCCATATGAATTTTAGGCTTGTCTTTTCTATTTCTGTGAAGAATGTCATTGGCACTTTGATAGAGATTACATTGAATCTTTAGATCACTTTGAGTAGCATGGACATTTTAACATTAATTCTTCTGATCCAGGAACATGGGATCTTTTCATTTATATCTTCTTCAATTTCTTTCATTAATGTTTTATAGGTTTCATTGTAGAGATCTTTTTTTTTTTTTTTTTTTTTGAGACTGAATCTTGCTGTATCGCCCAGGCTGGAGTGCAGTAGTACGATCTTGGCTCAGCTCACTGCAACCTCTACTTTCTTGGTTCAAGTGCTTCTCCTGCCTCAGCCCCCTGAGTAGCTGAGATTACAGTTGCGTGCCACCACGCCTGGCTAATTTTTGTATTTTTAGTAGAGAGAGTTTCACCAGGTCTTGAGCTCCTGACCTCAGGTGATCTACCCACTTTGGCCTCCTGAAGTGCTGGGATTACAGACAGGAGCCACCGCACCTGGCCTTCATTGTAGAGATCTTTTATCTCCTTTATTTATTTTGTAAGAGACAGTATTTCCCTCTGTTGCCCAGGTTGGAGTGCAGTGGTATGATCATAGCTCACTGCATCTATGAATTCCTGGGCTCAAACGATCCTTCCGTCTCAGCCTCCCAAGTCGAGTGAGTAGGCGAGACTACAGGCGTGAGCCACCACACCTGGCTAATTTTTTTTTTATTTAGAAAAAGTTTAAAAAATTTTTATTTTTTTATTTACCCATGTGCACATTGAAAATTTGTTTTTCTAAGAGATAGGGTCTTGCTATGTTGCCCAGGCCGTTCTCAAATACTTGCGCTCAAGCAATCATCCCACCTCAGCCTCTTGAGTAGCTGGAATTACAGGCATGAGCCACCACTCCTGGCTTTTAACCTCCTTGGTTAAATTTATTCTCAGGTATTTTATTTTTTTGGTAGCTATTGTAAATTGGATTGCATTCCAGATTTCTTTTTCAGATAGTTTGCTATTAGTATATGGAAAGACTACTGACTTTTGTATGTTGATTTTGTATCCTGCAACTTTATTGAATTTACTATTCCTACCAGTTTTTTTTTTCTACTAGTTTTAGTGGAGTCTTTAGGGTTTTCTATATATAGGATTGTGACATCTGCAAACAGGGACAATTTGACTTCCTTCTTTCCAATTTGGATGCCCTTCATTTCTCTCTCTTGCCTAATTGCTCTGGCTGGGACTTCCAGTATTATGTTGGATGTAAGTGGGGAAAGTGGGCATTTTTGTTTTATTCCAGATCTTACATGAAAAGCTTTCAACTTTTCCCTGTTCAGTAAAGGACTCTTCTTCATCCTTCAAAACCTAGCTCAGCTATCATTTTCCCTTTGAGTCCTCATCTTGCCTGTCCCTAGAGTTAATGATGTTTCCTCAGGATATGGTACACACTTCACTTGTTCCCTCCACAGGTACTCACTGAACTGGGGGATTAACAGGTAGCAGGTGCTGGGTGTGCTGTGGCCTGCAATGCAGCCTGTCTCCTGGAGCTGACAGCTAGTGCAGGACAGATAGGGAGAAGGTATTCAAATCAACAGTGATGAAAATCTGCAGTAAGTGCTATGAATAGTAGTAATGAGAGTAAATGCCATACAAGTGCTAGCTGTATGCCATTCCTGCATTAACTCATTTATTCCTCTCTGTGAAGTAGGTAATTGTGCCTGTATTAAAGATGAAACTGAAACAGACAGGTTAAGTAATTTGCCTGAGGTCACACAGCTAGTAAGTAGCATTGCTGGTATTAAATTGAGACGGTCTGGAGAACAAGGAACTGTGAGAGAATGAAAAGGGGGTCGAGGGAGAGCTCTCTGAGCAGATGACAGCTGAGCAGAAACCTAGCAGCTGAGAAGGCAGCCTGGGGAAGATCTAGGGGAAGAGCATTCCAGCCAAGGGGACAGCTTCCATTTGCAGGCTCCAAGGTTGGGGTGAGCTTGGTGCATCTGAGCAGCTGAATAGGGGCCCAGCAGCCCCTTTTGCTCACTCCTCACTCCACTTGGAGTGGAGGGAGCAAAGGGAACAGCTGGAAGAGGCTGAGGGGAGGTGTCCAGGACCTGCAGGCTGGGGGTCCAGGCCTTGCATGCTGAGTTTGGGCTTTCAAGCGTTGTGAATCGTGTTGTCCTGCCTACCTGACTGTGAGAGCCATGAGCGCTCTCTGGTCCCCAGGATTAGTGCCAAGGTATGCAGTCCCTGCATGCTGGGCTCAGCAACCCAGGAAAACACATCATCATGGTTCCTCTTCTCTGTGCAGCCAGCACCTTGAAGGTCTCAGCTGCCTCCCCATTCACCCCGACTCCTCACAACAGGGAGGTGGGTGAAAGCCTCAGCCCTCAGGGCAGATGGGGTACAGAGAAGTGAGGTGATGTGCCTGGGTTCACACAGGTGTCAAGAGACTCAGAGCTCCCATCTGCTAGACTGGGTCCCCCTTTCCAGCCCTTGTCTTGGCTATGGGGGTATCTGGAACTTCTGTGCACCCAGAAAGTGGCCTCACTGTTACACGTGGGCCCACCCCATCCCAGCCTCCTCTGCCCACCCTTGCACACTGACAGTGTAGATTCAGGGTCCCAGCCTGAGCTGACCCCACCCCACACACCTCAGGGTCAAGGGAGGCTGCCCACTGCCCCTGTGCCTGGCCTGGAGAGGGGCCAAGCTGGCACCCTGGGAGCCTTCGGAGAGCTGCTCATCGCTCGGCTGGACGACCAAAAGTGTCCTGCCTTAGAGGCACTAACTCGCCTCACCTCTGCGGGCATCAGTTTCCTCATATCAACCAGGTCTCTCCCTGCAAATCTTGCCAAATTGTTGGCAGGATGAGAGATGTTGAAAATGTAGAACCTGGCACATAATTGGCCATGGTGAATATTTGTTCCTTTCTTTTTTTGTGTGTGTGTAAACTTCAGTTTTCTCAGTGGTTCAATGGCAGGGTCAGTTGGCCAGATGAAATAGTGAAGGCGAAATTTTCTGTTGAGGACCTACTAAGTGTCAGGCATATTTAAACTTCCCAACAGCTTTGTAAGGCTGCTGGTATTTATCTGGCTTTACAGATTAGAAAACCAAGGCTCTGGTATGAAGCCACTTTGGTCTAGTTGGAGAATTCAAAGCCTTGTCTGACCTCAAGCTCCAGTGCTGGGGCCCTCGGTGCTGTGACTTTTCTCCTTGTCCTGGGCTGACCTGGCTGAGCCAAGGAACTGACACCTCTGCCTTATGCCTGCTCTGTCCCGTGGCTCCAGGGACAGATGGTGCTGCTGGCTGGGTCCTCTGACAGCTCCCTGGCTGCAGGCCTGTGTGCTCCTGCCATTCCCGGGGGCAGCCTTGCAAGTAGGAGGTAACATTTGGGTAGTGATGGTCTGGGGCAGGCCAGAGTCTGACACTTTGAGGACACAGGGATGAGCCAGACTAGACCTGTCCTCAGATGCCCTCAGGTTCATGGAGAGTCAGAGAGAGCCAGGATGTCACAGAGGGAAGTACTAAGATAGCCCCTCACCAGCCCAGTGGTCAGGGTGGGCTCCCTGGAGGAGGTGATGGGTTAGGCTGGCCCTAAAAGCTTTTCTGGGTTCAGAAGCATGATCCAGGCAGAGGCACCTGTATGTGAGAGGTATGAGGGAGTCAGGTCCACAGAGGAATGAGGAGGGAATTAAGGGCACCCTCCCTGACCCTCTTGTCCATGTAATACGTATATCCTGCCTAGTGCTTCTTCAGTAGTAATAATTTGTCCTCAGCAAATGATACATTAACTAATTGATGTCAGTGGACATGAATCATTAAGCGTCTGTTTTTGTTTCCTCGGGACAAGGTCTTGCTCTGTTGTGCAGGTTGGAGTGCAGTGGTGCTATCACAGCTCACTGCAGCCTTGAGCTCCTGGGCTTCAGTGATCTTCCTGCTGTAGTTTGTTGTCTCAGCCTCTCAAGTAACTGGTACTACAGACATACACCTGACCTAGCGACCAAAAGAACAACGTGTCAACTACGCTTGGCTAATTTTTATTTTTTTGAGACAGAGTCTCACTCTGTTGCCCAGGCTGGAGTGCAGTGGCGTGATCTTGGCTCACTGCAACCTCCGCCTCTTGGGTTCAAGCAATTCTCCTTCCTCATCCTCCCGAGTAACTGAGATTATAGGCGCCTGCCACCATACCTGGCTAATTTTTGTATTTTAATAGAGATGAGGTTTCATCATGTTGACCAGGCTGGTCTCAAACTCCTGACGTCAGGCAATCTGCCCACCTCAGCCTCCCGAAGTTGCTGGGATTACAAGAGTGAGCCACCATGCCTGGCTACTCAGCTAATTAAAAAAAAATTTATTCTAGAGATGGGATTTCGTCATGTTGCCCAGGCTGGTCCAGAACTCCTGGCCTCAAGTGATCCTTCTGCCTTGGCCTCTGAAAGTGCTGGGATTGTAGGTGTCGGCCACTGCACCCGGCTTAAGCATCTTTTGGAGAGGTAGCCCAGTGAGTAGAAAGAGCTTTGGGGCTGGGCGCAGTGGCTCATGCCTGTAATCCCAGCACCTTGGGAGGCTGAGGCGGGTGGATCATGAAGTCAGAAGTCCAAGACCAGCCTGGCCAAGATGGTGAAACCCCGTCTCTACTAAAAATACAAAAATTAGCCAGGTGCGGTGGCAGGTGCCTATAATCCCAGCTACTCTGGAGGCTGAGGCAGGAGAATTGCTTGAACCCGGGCGGCAGAGGTTGCAGTGAGCTGAGATTGCTCCACTGCACTCCAGCCTTGGTGACAGAGTGAGACTCTGTCTCAAAAAAAAAAGAGCAAGCTTTGCTATTGAGAAAAGCAAAATCTCAGCTCCATCGCTCACTGGCAGAGTGCCCTTGGACAAGTCTTTATAACCCAAGCCTCAGTGCCCTTTTCTGTGCAGGAGGAATAATTGCCCCTCACAGGGTTTTGGTGAGGATGAATGATATTTTGCATACAAAGCAATTTTATATAATGTATAGAAAGGCCTGAAACTTAGTAGGTGCTTAGTAAGGATTCACCAGGATTCCAGAGACACATGAGATGCAGCCCCTGTCATTAAGGAGTTTCTTATTACCATATGTGTGCATTATTTTACAGTCTAGAAACTCCATGGGCCAGGCGAAGTGGCTCATGCCTATAGTGCCAGCACTTTGGGAGGCCAAGGCAGGAGGATTCCCTTGAGCCCAGGAGTTCCAGACCATCCTGGGCAACACAGACCTTATCTTACTAAAAATGAAATTTAAAAAATTAGGCTTGGCTTGGAGGCTGATGCCTGTAATCCCAGCACTTTGGGCATGGAGGCTCGTTCCAGTAATCCCAGCTACTTGGGAGGCTGAGGCAGGAGAATAGATTGAACGTGGGAGGCAGAGGTGGCAGTGAGCCCAGACTGTTCCACTGCATTCCAGCCTGGCAACAAAGCGAGACTCTATCTCAAGAAAAAAATAATTAGCCAGGTGTGGTGGTGTGTGCCTGTAGTCTCAGCTACTCAGCTACTCAAGGGGCTGAGGTGGGAGGATTGCATGAGCCTGGAAGGTAGAGGCTGGAGTGAGCCATGATGGCACCACTGCACTCCAGCCTGGGTGACAGAGCAAGACCTGTCTCCAAAAGAAAAAAGGAAAAAAAAGAAAGCTGTGTGCAGCTTTACCTCGTCTGTTATTCAGAAGCGTGGCGTGTCGGTGCTTGGCTAACAGCACCCGGGCTGTGGCCCAGAGAGGACCACGGTCAGGTTGCTTGCTGGGGGTGGGGAATCTCAGGTCTCTCCACTCCTTGGCATTGTCCTCTACAATAGGCTGTGATCTGCCCTGGGGGTGTGGCCCTGCCCAGGTGTGGCCCTGTCCCAGACCTGGACTGGGTCAGAGGTTGGAAGGGGAGTGGCCCTGGTACCTCCCTTAAGCAGCCTCTGGTTTCCAGTTCCACACCTGGGCTGAGCTGAAGCAGGTGGGTCTGAGTTTTCTTTTGATCCCTTAGGGAGGGTACGGAGGGACCCAATTCTTCTTTTTCTTCTGCAGGGATACAGCTCCGGAGTGGTGGGAGGGACGAGTGGGAGATCTGAAGCCGGAAGACTCTGGCTGGTTCTTGACCGGCTCTCTTCCCCGGCCTCAGCTTCCTCATTCATAACACAGGGATGTGGGGGGTAGTAATGGCCCCTCTCACTGGAGCCTGCTTCATGCCAGGTAGCGTAATGCCAAGGCAGGCATTACAGACAAGGCGTGTTAAGAGATCAGATCTGTAGTTGTGCCTACAGGCTTTGAGAGCAGGGCGAACGTGGGAGAGGAAGGGGCCCAAGCATTAAATGACTTTGCGGTCAGGGGAGGACCCCTCTCTGAAGAGAGCCTGAGGGGAAAAGCACAGCCCTGCGTCTCAGCACCCTCTTCCCCCAGTGCCACCCCAGGCCCTCCCAGGCCTCTGAGTTTACTTGGTCCCCACCCTCCCCTCGCTTTTGATGACTGAATTAGAGCTTCCAGGCAGCAAGGCGAGGAGAAGGTGTGTCTGTGCAGACTGGTTCTCCGCTGGGCAAATGGGAAGGCAGGCCCTCTGGATGGGGAGTGGAGGCAGTGATATTCTTTACCTGGCAGATCCCACTGCCCAGGTGGAACCCTCAGGTCAGAAGCCACTTCTCCAGGGAGCTCTTTTCCCACAGGCTCTATTGCACAGAAGGTAGGAGTGCGGGAGGCAACTGAGATAGGGTGTCCAAAGTCCCAGTCCGCGTATCAGAAGTCTCAGTTGTTGGGTGACCGGATCACCCTCCAGCCGACACCTCCTCTGCTGCACTCCTGCTAGGCTCTAGAGTCAGAAGGACCCAGGTCCAATCTCCTCTTTGCTTTTTACTGGCCAGGAGTGCGTGGGTGGACCTTTCCTTGTTCCCTGTCCATTTCCATTTTCTCAACTGTAAAATAAGGAATGCGGTTTCCTGCTTCAGAGTGAGAATTAAAGGGCCCACAAGAATGAGACCTTGCGTACAGTAGGTACATGATAAATAGCAGTCATAGATTTCTGGAAAGGGATCTTTGAGCTTCTGCGAAGGCAATTCTTGGACAGCGCTGTGCTGTAGAAAGCTCGTTGTTTCAGTGGGCTCCCTCCTACTGGATCTGTCCCGGGACCAGATGAACAAACCAGCTCGTCTCTCCCAGCCTCTAGGCAAACAAAGCTCCTTCCATCTGCTACTTGTTTCTTTGCTCCCTTTTTCCCACACTAAGTTTGGAAAGAGTTTTCTCTGTTCCCACTGCATTACCTCTCATCCTTTCCCTAATTCACTCTAACTGTACTCTTCTCTTCCCCTTCCCTCCCTCCTTCCTTCCTGTCAAAAATCAGTGATAGCTTCTTTCCCCATCTGCCTTGACTCAGAGCTCATGCACCAGCAGGGCCCCCTTCCCTCTGGAGACCCAAACTCTCCTGGGGTCCTCCCACCTTACTGACTGCTTCCTCACAGCCTCCTTTGCAGCCCTCTAAACAGGCTCAGTGTGACGCCAGGTGCGGTGGCTCACACCTGTAATCCCAGCACTTTGGGAGGCTGAGGTAGGCGGATCACTTGAGGTCAGGAGTTTGAGACTGGCCTGATCAATATGGTAAAACCCTATCTCTACTAAAAATACAAAAATTAGCCAGGCATGGTGGCACACGCCTGTAATCCCAGCTACTTGGGTGGCTGAGGCATGAGAATCACTTGAACCCAGGAGGTGGAGATTGCAGTGAGCCAAGATTGCACCACAGCACTCTAGCCAGGGCTGTCTTAAAAAAAAAAAAAGCCAAATGTGAATGTCTCTGTCAAACCATCTCCTTGGATGATGTCTATTCTAGTTACAGTGGCTGGGTAACAAGCTACCCTGAACCTTAGTAGCTTAAAGGAACAACTGTTTTATTACATCTCGTGATTTTGTGAGTCAGGAATTCTGGCAGGGCTGGGTTGGGTGGTTCTTCTGCTCTATGTGGCATTGATGGAGGCTGCTTGCTGGCACTCAGCTGGTGGATGGGCTGAACTGGGGGCTCTATGATCGCTTCACTGGCACCTCGGTGGGGAATGCTGGAAGGTTAGGCTTAGCTAGGAGTGTCATTTGGAGCACCCACGTGTGGCCTTTTCAATATGATGGTCTTGGAATAGTTAGATTTCCTACACGGCAACTGGTTCCACCAGAGCAAGAGTTCTAAGAGGCCTGAGGGGAAGCTGCAAGGTGTGTCGTGATCTAGTCTCAGAGTCACTGTTAAAATGTCACTAAAAGTGTGACTCAGATTCAAGAGGAAGAGGAGTAGCAAAAGTTGGCAACCTTCTTTCATTTACCACAAGGTCTCAAAATCCTGTGGATCTTAAATACCTATATACGTTAGTGCCTCCAGGTGTAGTCTCTTCTCCAGTGAGCTCCAGGCCTGAGTTTCCTTGGTTTCCCTCTTTACATATGTTTTTTTTTTTTGAGACTCCCAGGCTGGAGTGCAATGGCACGATCTTGGCTCACTGCAACCTCCGCCTCCCGGGTTCAAGCGATTCTCCTGCCTCAGCCTCCTGAGTAGCTGGGAGCACAGTCGTGTGCCACCACACCTGGCTAATTTTGTATTTTTAGTAGAGACGGGGTTTCACCATGTTGGCCAGGTTGGTCTTGAACTCCAGACCTCAGGTGATCCGCCCGCCTCAAGCTCCCAAAGTGCTGGGATTACAGGTGTGAGCCACCATGCCCTGCCTTTTTTTCCTAATCTTTAACCTGCCCACCACCTCCCATCATCACCACCAAGTCCCCTAGCTGCTCGCAAGCTCTCCCTTTACATTGCCCGCAGCTGTAGCTGCTGCTTCTCCCGACTACCCGCTCCAACCCGCACCACCCTGTCCCTTCTCACACACCTGGAATCCTTCAGCAAGTCCCGTTGCCTCTACCTCCCAAATACATCCTGGCTCCGCCTCTCTGCCCAGACAGCCCTCTCCCCTGACTGCAGTGGCACGCTGAGGAGTCTGCTTACTGCTTCTCTCCATGGTCAAGTTCACCTCCATACGGAAGCAGGCCGGATCACCTCCCTCCCCTACGGCCCCCAGGTCTTCCCCTCACACTTGGAGTAAAATCCAAGCTCCACTGGGACCTACAAGATCTTAGGGGATGGGGGCCCTGTCTGCTCTCTGCATTTCTTAGGTGCTTCTCTCCCAACACCTCCCGTTCTTCCTCTGACCGCCAAGCTGGTCCCGCGCTTCCTTGGGGTCTTTGCACCCTCTGTTCTCCTGACTGCAAGCCTGTTTTGTGCAATTGTTCCTTCTTACCATTCCTTCAGATCCTAGCCAGGAAGTGTCCTTGATTACACAGCCTAAATAAGCCCCTGCTGTCCACCACCTTCTCTCTGTCTCTGTCACATCCCGTTTTTTCTTTCTCATAGCACTTTTCACTCTTTTGTTTAATTGCCTCTTCATGTGAGAAGATGCAGCACCTTTATCTTTTTTTTTTTTTTTTTGAGGCAGAGTTTCGCTTTTCTTGCCCAGGCTGGAGTGCAGTAGTGCGATCTCAGCTCACTGCAACCTCTGCCTCCCGGGTTCAAGCGATTCTCCTGGCTCGGCCTCTCAAGTAGCTGGGATTATAGGTATGTGCCACCATGCCCAGCTAATTTTGTATTTTTAGTAGAGATGGGATTTCTCCATGTTGGTCAGGCTGGTCTCGAACTCCCAACCTCAGGTGATTTGCCTGTCTTGGACTCTCAAAGTGCTGGGATTACAGGTGTGAGCAACCGCACCTGGCCTCCAGCACCTTTATCTTTCGGCCGAGGCTGGGGGGCCCAGCGTGGACTGAACCTCCCGGGAGTTGTTAATTTTTTATTTTTATTTTTGTTTTTTTTTTTTTTTTAAAGCAGGGTCTCACTCTATTGCCTAGCCTGGAGAGCAGTGATGTGATCATAGCTCACCATAACCTCAAACTCCTGGGCTCAAGTGATCCTCCCACCTCAGCCTCCTGAGTAGCTGGGGTGTGGCTAGAAACTTTTTTTTTTCTTTTACCAGACTGGGCAACATGGCGAGACCCCATCTCTGCAAAAAATGAAAAATCAAAATTAGCTGGGCATGGTGGCACCCATCTGTGGTCCCAGCAATTTGGGAGGCTGAGGTAGGAGGATTACTTGAGCCTGGGAGGTCAAGGCTGCAGTGAGCTATGATTGCACCACTGCATTAGAGCCTGGGCAATAGAGCAAGACTCTGTCTCCAAAAAAAGAAAAAAAGTTTTTCTTTTATTTTTTTGGTAGAGATGGGATCTTGCTCTGTTGCCCAAATTGGTCTCAAACTCCTGGCTTCAAGCAATCCTTCTGCCTCAGCCTCCCTAAGTGCTGGGATTATAGGCGTGAGCCACTGTGTCTGGCAGTGGGAGTTTTTAAAAAGATCAATGTTGATTCCCAGCCAGAATCCACCCCTTCCTAACCTTGTCCACCCCTTTGAGGTCTTGGTTTTACACTTTACTAGGCTTCTGTCCTCTGATCCAGCCAGCCCAGGGATTTGCAGCCAGAGGCCTGACGCCCAGGCCACACGCAGTCTGGCCCCCTCACTGTCCCTCCGACACCTTGGTTGTCATCCTGAGTCACTCCTTGTTCCCCGGTTCACAGTATTGGGCCTCATGCTGCCTGCCAAGTCCCAGCCTCGAGCTGTCTCCTCCCTGCCACTGAGTCATTTGGTCACTCCCCTCACCCCTCATCACAAGTGAAGACTTCAGCAGCCACAGGGTGCCCATTTGCTTACAGCAGGAATTGTCACTGTTGAGTTTGTGGACAGATGAAATAATAAGGCTGTTTTCCTATAAATGACTATTAAGCTAGAGCCACCCCAGCATGCATACAACTTAAAAAAGTGATAGCAACCGAAAAGCTGAAATGCAGGTTGACAGAATGAGTCTTTTTCATTTTCATCTGCTTAGTTTTAAGTTTATACATTACAACCTTGCAAGTGGCCATCCAGGACCAGGTGTGTCTTCAGGTAAGCCATTTGATCACATGTTGAATGGAGCAGGTACGTGTGGTACCTAGTTGGAGTCGGCTCCCAGGCCCCACTGAGCACTTACAGTGTTCTGGGTCTATGCAAATGCAAAATACGCAAAATATGTCCATTCCTAACCCAGTGGTCTGCTCCTGTGTGCCCGGCGTGCCTTGTGCTCCGTGAACGTGAGCTGGTTTCTAGTGATCGTTGCCTTCTATTCCAATAATCCATTTCCCTCATGAGATATCTTGAGCCTCTTGGGGGCCTGCGAAATGCAAAGGCTTCCCGGCAGTTGTGGAGTCTGGTTAGACCGTGTGTGGACGTCTGTGGGAGGCCTTGTGGAGTGCCACAGACTCTGTCCCGTTCAACATCTTGATTCTCAGTTGAAATGAACCTCTTGGTAGAGAGAGGATGTGTTCAACTGGCAGTGCCAGGAGGGAAAGCAAGTGCCATTGGCATAGCCCAGGCATGAAAGGCTCCACCTGACTCCCTACTGCTCTGCAAAGGCCACCTGGCCAGTCACAGCACTTACCCTTGGGGCCTGTGTAGGCCCTTCCTCACTAGAATGGTTTCCTGGGTCTTTCTACAACACCTTGGCTTTTTTTTTTTTTTGAGACGGAGTCTCGCTCTGTTGCCCAGGCTGGAGTGCAGTGGTGTTATCTCAGCTCACTGTAACCTCTGTCTCCTGGGTTCAAGCAATTCTCCTGCCTCAGCCTCCTGAGTAGCTGGGATTACAGGTGCCTGCCACCACATCTTAACTCTGAAGGAGACATATGAATCAGCTAAATGAATCAGGCCCAGGCTAGAGTGCAGTGACGCCATCTCAGATCACTGCAAACTCCACCTCCCAGCTTCAAGCGATTGTCCTGCCCCAGCCTCCCAAGTAGCTGGGATTACAGGCATGAGCCAACATGCCTGGCTAATTTTTGTATTTTTAGTAGAGACAGGGTTTCACCATGTTGGCCAGGTTGGTCTCGAACTCCTGACCTTAGGTGATCCACCTGCCTCAGCCTCCCAAAGTGCTGGGATTACAGGCCTGCCTTGTCTTTTAACAACATGAAGGGTTGCAGTTTTGGGCACTTCTTATGAGTCAGATCCTGTTCTAAGCACGTTTTGTGTATAATCTCATTGAATCCTAACTATGATATTCTCTCTCTCTCTCTTTTTTTAAGAGACAGGGTCTTACTCTGTCATCTAGGCTGGGTAACTATGATATTCTTATTCTCATTTTATAGATGTGTACGCTGAGGTTCAGAATGGCTCAGGTAAATGGCTTAGGGTTATCTAGTGAGATAGTTGGAAGTCCTTGGGCTGCTGCCCTCTTTGCCAGCCCCCATGCCTTCCTGTTTTTTTTCTTTCTTCTCTCTTTCTCTTGACCCTTCTCATTATTTCAGTAAACCTTCTTGTAGGCTCAAATTCCTCTGAGACAGTGTAGGAAAATCCTGGGACGGGATTGGAATTGGGACAGATCTGATAGGGCTACTTTGCAGCCAGAAAGCTTGAGGCTGAAGGCGGCACGTGGAGTGTGGATGGTGCCCTGGAGAGAGTTGCTGGCACACCTGCTGAGTCAGCCATCTCTGCTAGAGACTAGGCTGCACTCAGCTCTGGACCTCCTGATGCCCAGGTTTCGCAGCTTGGGCCTCAGAAGCAGCCCCACTGGTCGGTGTTCCTCTGCTAAGCCTTGTTCTGAGGCTTTCTCTGCAACACTTGCAGTTTAAGGGAATGCATTCAGTGACAGCTCCTCTCCCACCACGCCGCTCTGCTTAGGAATGTTTTCTTGAACTCTCCTGGGAAAATGAAGGCATTGTTGCATTGTGCAAGGGGAGGCTGGGTAAGGTGGGAAGGGAGAGAGCAAGAGGGTTGCAGGCCTGGGCAGGCAGGAGGGCCCTGGGAACCAGCTGGGGGGCCTCGGGGGAGAGGAGGATGCAGAGTGGGGAGGTGCTACCAGAGGGGCTGGGAGAAGGGGCCCCACTTTCTGGGGAGCAAGAGGACATCATCCCCCAGCAGGAGTGGCCTGCAGGACCCTGGAGCAGCCGCTGGGGCCTTGAAGGGGCCACTGGGCTGCTGGCTTCCTGGGGCAGGACGTCCTGGCTGCAGCCAGAATTTCGCCAGGCAGATGCAGCTCAGGCAGGAGGAATGTACGCAGTGTGGGGGAGGTCTGGAGGGGCCTCTCCTCCCTGCCTGCTCGCCTCTCTTCTATCTTGCTCTGTTCCCTGCTGGCCTCTGTTTCTCTCGCTCTGACCTCTGCATTGTTCCTTCCCTCCTGTCTTTGCCGCCTTTCCTTTCTCTCTCTCTGACTCTGGTTTTCTGTGTCCCCCCTCCCCAATAACTGCTCTCTCTTCTTTCTCCGTTCCCTCTGCTCTCTCTCCTTCTCTCTCTCTCTTGCCCTGCTGAAGGAGAATTGTGATGCCTGTAGCTGCTGTGCCCAGCTCCAGGGGAAACGGAGTTGCTTGCAGGATGGCAGGCCCAGGTCCATCGCCTGGCCGCCTGTTGCCATGGTGACCCAGGGGCAGCTCAGGCAGCAGGCTTGGCTGTCTGGCGGGGAGGGCAGGAAAGGGCTCTGAGGAGGGGAGAGGCCAGGTCTGTCCTTCACAGCCCCAGAATGACCCACCCCACTGTCAGGGCCTGTGCCATGGGGGTGACGCCTGTGAACATGGGTTCTGTACTGGATGCTGTCAAAGCAGCTCCCCTGAGGGGTTACATGAATGGGGGTGTCATTCGTACTTGAGGTTAGACTGTCCGTGTTCTAATCCCTTCTGGCCACTTTCTGGAGTCTGCTGGAGGTAGGGGGTGGGAGGTGGCAAATAGCCCTAAGGGAGGGAGCCACAGGGAGGCAGCTGGTGGGTGGGACAGAGGGAAAGACAGGCGGATTTGCTGTTTAGCAGAAGGGTCTCCCTTGGAAGGAAGTGAGACCCCTGCCTCTGGGAGCAAACAAGCTCATGCTGGACAGCCACCAGAGGTGGTGTGGCGGCAGAGATTCCTGCACCTGAGCGACCCTATCTAGCTCAATGTGAGGTTTCCTTCCACTCTGAGAGCTGGGGATTTGCAAAGCACAGTTCTCAGTTCCCAGAGAGCTTGAGATTTCTCACTGATGGTGGCCCAGCGGGACAGTGTTCTGGAAAGTACCCTGACCATGGACTGTGCTGGAAAAGGGTACTGACACCATCGTGGCCTCCTGCAGAGGACATGAGGGTAGACAGGGAGGGGAGTTTCTGGGAAGTCCTGGCTCCAGATATGGGTCCTGGCCTGGGATGCCTGGGTAAGGAAGGGCCTGTGGATGTCACGGATGCCTGGGATAGAGCAGCAACTGGCCTGCCTGCCAGATGAGAGAGAGGCAGTTGTACAAAGTGGTCAAGCAGTCTCAGCTTTCGTGGTAAGCAGACTTGGGTTGAAGTCCCAGCTCTGCCCTTTCCTGGCTGTGTGATTTTGTGTGTGTATATGTGCAAGTTACCTTTTCCGAGACTTTGTTTCCCCATCTGTAAAATGGGAATAATAACAACATTCAGCAATTAAGGCTGTGTGAAGATTAAAAGAGACAATGCATAAAAATGCTAAATACAAGCTGGGCGTGGCTCTCACCTGTAATCCCAACGCTTTGGGACGCCAAGGCGGGAGGGTCACTTGAGGCTAGGAGTTCAAGATCACCCTGGCCAACATGGTGAAACCCCATCTCTACTAAAAATACAAACAGTATCCGGGCATGGTGGCACACACCTGTAATCCCAGCTACTAGGGAGGCTGAGGCAGAAGGTGGAGGTTGCAGTGAGCTGAGATTGCACCACTATACTCTAGCCTGGGTGACAGAGTGAAACTGTCTCAAAAAAAGTGGTTGGGTGTGGTGACTCATACCTGTAATCCCAGCACTGTGGGAGGCCACGGTGGGTGGATCACCTGAGGTCAGGAGATCGAGACCAGCCTGACCAACATGGCGAAACCCCATCTCTACTAAATACAAAAAGAATTAGCTGAGTGTGGTGGTGCATGCCTGTAATCCCAGCTACTGGGGAGGCTGAGGCAGGAGAATTGCTTAAACCCAGGAGGTGGAGGTTGTGATGAGCTGAGATTGTGCCATTGCACCCCAGCCTGGGCAACAGATCGAGATTCCATCTCAAAAAAAAGAGAAAGTTTAGTACCGTGGTTGGCCATGTTAATTAAATATGCAAGGGAGAATGATTGATTGTTCTCAATCTTACCTGCACACACACCCCTTTGTTTTATAAACTGAGGAAGCTGAGCCGGGAGAGGTTGAAACACTTGCTCCTGTTCCCTAGGTTGTTAGTTCTGGGCATACTGCAGGGACAGCACCCAAACAACACACAGAAGCTGAACCTGGCCCACCCAGCCTGGCCCCTGTCCTGCAGGTTCCTGTCCAGTTGTACACAGGGTCAGGCTCTGCACACACTCTGCAGCCCTCCTGCCCGTCGGCAGCATAGCAGATGTCCGAGAGAACTCCCTGTTTGGTGCCTGTCTCCCCATCAAGACCTTGGCTCTGTGAGGGTGGGGCTCAGGCTTGCCCACACTGCCCGCTTGCTGCAGGCCTGACTCAGTCTTTCAATAAGTGCTGACGTAAAAGGTGGGCAGGGCTGTGGCAATTTACAAAGCTGCTCCTATGTTCCCTCCTTTGCACCTCACGAGAATCTGCAAAGTACTTAGGATTCCCATTTTACAGATGAGGAAACTGGTCTGTGGGGGTGCTCACTTGTTGAATGAATGAATAGAAGCAGGGGAAGCAAGTTGCCCAGAGGCCTCCCCGCCATCCCCACCCCTCTCCCTGTACTGAGGGTGGGGCTGGGATTCAAATGCAGTCTACCTGTCTCCAGAGCCCACTGTCCCCCGGCAACCCCTCTTTCCACATTTCTGTTTCCCAAAGTGAGAACAAAGGCTGCTGGAGTCTGGTTGTTTAGGAAAGACAAGTCCCCATGCAGCTCTCCAGCCTCCTTGACGCTGCTCCCTCACATGTGCACAGAACTACACACTTAGCCAGGGGCCTTTAGATTCTCTCTTTTCATCTGCATACAGCTCTTGCACGGAGGTGGGTGGGAGTGCTTGTCCTTCTTTAACCAAGAAGGAAACAGCTTCTCAATAACTTACCCAAAGTTTGCCTAACTAAGCCCTTTCACTTAAGACCTTAGACAGAGAGCCCCCTGGGCCTCAGTTTCTCCACCTGTACAACCGAGCAGGTGTGATCAGTCTTCAAAGCCCTACTCAGCTGGCAGTGCCAAGGAAAGGGCTGCAAGGTAGACAGAGGCAGGAGGCCTGCGCTGAAGCCCTGGCTGGGGATCTTGGCAGCACTTGAGACGTCTCTGAATGCGGGTCCCCTGTGTACCTCACCAGTGATAGCACCTCAAAGATTTGTTCCTGAGTCAAATGAGAGGTAAAGGGGAAAGCATTCAGGAAATGCCCTCCCTACTCCCCCAGGCCCCTAGTGGTCACCTCTGGGACACGGGCATTTCTCAAAATGACCCACAGAGGGTAGGTGTCAGATTTCAGACAAGGTTATTTTTACCCTGGGGGGTGGAGGGAGGCAGGTGACATTTGGGCTCACAGTTCTAGAATGGGGTGAGGGGGTAGGGATGGGAGCAGAGCCTCTAGTGGAGAACTTTGTGGGACCTCAAGGTCCATATTCTCCTTGCTTGCATGGGGTGACACTAGTGAGAACTGGGAACCCACTGAGAAAAACTCAAAGCATTTGGTCCACAGAGAGCCAGGTTCTGTCCCCTCTGGGCCCTGGAGATACCAGAAGTAGAAAGAAAAGGTTCCTGCTTTGTGGGTTTTCTGGTCCGGTGTCAATCAAATCATCCCACAATTAACTGAACCTTGTCACAATAGAGAGCACTGCAGAGGCGAGGTACACAGGTGACAGGGCGCTGAGGGATGAGGAGCATTACAGAGGTGGCGGAGCAGGACGAGTACTACAGGCAGAGGGAGTGGCACGGGCAAAGGCCCAGTGCTGGGAGGTGGCAAGCTGCACATGAGGACCTGAAAGAAAGCCAGTGTGGCTGGGTCACGCTGTGGTGCTCTAGGGCCACCAGGTTCCTGCCTGTTGTGTGTGCAGTAATGGAGCAATGCACCAAAACAACAGGAACTGTAGCGTAGAACGTTTCGTAATCAAAAGGCAGCCAAACGAGGAGGTGCGAGAGAACCTCAAATCCACCTCCCTGGCGAGTTTCTCGGCTGGGATTTTTGAGGGAATTTGGAAGAGCTAGGGGTTGCTGATTGGCCAAGGAGTGAGGGGTGGGGTCATGGGATCAGGAGAGGAAGAAACTACATTCCTGTGTTGAGTTGCTTCTTTGGAGGGAGTCTTTAGACTGGCTGGTGTCAGTGGACCCCCTGAAATGCAGGATGTGGGGCTGGGTGCAGTGGCTCACGCCTAGAATCCCAGCACTTTGGGAGGCCGAGGTGGGCGGATGGCTTGAGCTCAGAAGCTCCAAACCAGCCTGGGCAACAAAAAATTAGCTGGGCATGGTGGCATGTGCCTGTGGTCCCAGCAACTCTGGAGGCTGAGGTGGGAGGATCACCTGAGCCTGGGATGTGGAGGCTGCAGTGAGCTGAGGTCACACCACTGCACTCTAGCCCCTAGGTGACACAGCAAGATCCTTAAAAAAAAAAAAAAAAAAAGCAAAGCAGGATTTTGTAAATATCTCAAAATAGAAACCTTGAGTTTTTTTATTGCTAGAGATGTTACCTGTGAAAGTTAGGACCTTGTGGCAGGGCTATGTGACTTTTAAGCAATAAGCAGCTATAAGAGACTGGGCTGTAGGCAGGCAGGTTAATGCTTAGCTACGCTTTTCCTCACAGCTTATTTGGTCACAATCTTAGCAATTTAGCTTTACTAATGTTATTATCCCCATTTGACAGATGATAAAGATACATATATAGTATGAGTGTATTACGTAAATATACATATATCACAGTTATATGTATAATATATATATATATATATCACAGTTAACTCATATATTCATTCATTAATGGATATTTGGGCTGCTTCTACCTCTTGCTTGCCGTGAATAGTGCTGTGACTGGTATATTTCACTTAGTATATGTGTTTGAAGTTCATCTATATTTAGCATGTATCAGTACTTCATTTATTTTTATGTCTGAATAGCCATTCACTTGATAAAGATACATATATAGATATACATATATATCACAGTTATATGTACATAAATGTGATATGTATACATACATACATACATACATAAATACATATCACAGTTATATGTATATATAAAAGTTCCATGGATATTTGGGCTGCTTCTACCTCTTGCTTGCTGTGAATAGTGCTGCTATGGACATGTGTGTGCATGTATTTGTACTTGTTTTAGTTCTTCTGGGTGTAACTAGGAGTGGAATTGCTGGGTCATATGGTATTTCTATGTTTAACTTTTTGAAGAACTGTTAAACTGTTTTTCATGGCGACTCAATCATTTTACATTCCCACCAGTAATGTACAAGGGTTCCATTTTCTCCATGTCCTTGCCAACACTTGTTATTTTCTATTATTTTGATTATGGCCATTGCAGTGATAACCTCTTTTATAATCCTCATTGTAACCCCAAGTTCTTTTATTATTCCCATTTGACAGATGAGGAAACTGAGGCATAAAGAGGTTAAAATAACTAGACGAAGCTTCCTTGCGGATGATGAACTTCTAAAAGTTCCATTTGTATTTAGCTTTACAGGAAGCCAGCTGAGTTGAAAATGTACCCATGAAGCTCTATTCGCAAAGGAGAGATTGGGCTGGGCGGAGGAACACTTGTTTTTAGCTTAGAGTTTCCTCCTGGATCTTCCTCCCCAGATTTAAGGCCTCGGGCAGAATTAGCAGGTGGAGCCCCCCACTTTCTCTCCCCATACTGGGAGAGCACAGAGCTGGCCATCAGAGGAAGGGAAAGCCCTTGATCAGCCTGCACCAAGTTGTGGCTACTGGCCTGGGACTCAGGGCCCTGGGGGCTCTGTTCCCTCCTCTGTCACTGACTGGCTTTGTAACCTGGTGTAGTTTGCCTGTCTTCCCTGAGTCTTAGGTGGGAAGAAATTATTCTACCTTCCCTACCACCAACGCCTACACAAGTGCCGTAGAGATGAAAACATGGGCTTTCGCTGGTAGTTCTGGGACTGACTTAAACTCTATCACTTCCTAGCTACTTAGAAGCAATGTAGGCTCTCTCAGCCTTGGTTTCCACATCAGTAAAACGGGTAGAATAACAATGCCTTGCAGGGTAGATATAAGAATTGCGGTGGCTCATGCCTGTAATCCCAGCACTTTGGTAGGCCAGGTGGGCATATCACCTGAGGTCAGGAGTTTGAGAAATGGGTGGGCCACCTTGAGTTTTGTTGTATCTTGTGTCCCTGGCAGTTGTTCAGTGAAGCCACTAGACTCTAGAATGCAGGTCACTTTTCCCAGTTTGGATTTGGCCAAAAGTTCATGATGCTTCCACCTACTCAGGCTCCTTTGACACTTAGAAGTCCTATGTTGACCGGGCACGGTGGCTCACGCCTGTAATCCCAGCACTTAGGGAAGCCAAGGAGGGAAGCTTGAGGTCAGGAGTTGGAGACTAGCCTGACCAACATGGTGAAACCCCATCTCTTCTAAAAACACAAATATTAGCTGGGCATGGTGGCGTGTGCCTATAATCCCAGCTACTCGGGAGGCTGAGGCAGGAGAATCACTTGAACCCAGGAGGTGGAGGTAGCAGTGAGCTGAGATCGTACCACTGCCCTCCAGCCACTCCAGCCTGGAGATTCTGTCTAAAAAAAAAAAAAAAAAGAAGTCCTGTGTCAATAGTACCAATTCTATGAGTGGGGCTGTCACATACGCAGACTTCTTTCTGACCCTCATACCAAGGAAGATGCCAAGGTGACAAGGAGAATAAGCACACTGGCCTGGCAGTGCTGCCCTTTAAGAATCTGGCTCAGCCTCAGCCTGCTGAGCCTAAATGGCAATGGCAGGGTCTGGGTCAGCAAGACACAGCTCTCTATGCGGTGCTGGCATGAGTGTCTCCAGTCTCTCACTGCTGATAGGAACTTTGTGAAAGGACCTGCATCTCCTGGATAAACTGAGACCCCCGTGGCAATGCAGGCCCCACACCCTGAAAAGCCATCACACTACTTGACTGGCCACGCTGGCACTATGGATAAACCTCAAGCCTTTTAGATTAACTCCTGTCTGCCGCAGATTCTCAGGAAAAGATATCATCTTTCTAAATCCAGATTCACAGGCAGATGACAGTCCACTAACTGAATAACCTCTTAGTGAAGATTTTCAGATTCTGCTCCACATGCTGGGAAGCTCACCAGGCCTTCAGATTTAGGAGAGGAAGATTTTTTTTTTTTAATGACCTCCATCCAGGCCTCCTTTCCTTGGATGCAAAATCAGTGTGCTAGAAAGGAGAATGAACCACAAGCATATTGTGGCACTAGTGAAAGAAGCACCTGCCATTTGGAAGTCCAAAGGGTTTATTTATTTATTTATTATTAATTTTTTAATCTTTTTTTGAGATGGAGTTTCACTCTTGTTGCCCAGGCTGGAGTCCAATGACATGGCTTGGCTCACCACAGCCTCCACCTCCCAGGTTCAAGCAATTCTCCTGCCTCAGCCTCCTGAGTAGCTGGGATTACAGGCATGTGCCACCACACCTGGATAATTTTGTATTTTTAGTAGAGGCGGGTTTTCTCCATGTTGATCAGGCTGGCCTCAAACTCCTGACCTCAGATGATCCGCCTGCCTCAGCCTCCCAAAGTGCTGGAATTACAGGTGTGATCCATGGCACCTGGCCTTGGGATGTTTATTTTTTAATTTTTATTTTTAATGGTAAAAATAAAATGTGTAATTTATGTTCTTGAAAAAAAAAAAGAATTGCTAGGATAATACATATGAGAGCTGCTAGCATAGGACCCGAGACTTAGTAGGTGTTCAATAACTGTTCACCAAATGAATACATGAGAGGTGCTTCATAAAAAAATATTGGTTCAATCCTCTACCTTTCCAAATCCCAAATCTTGAAGAGTGTCAAGTGTGAACACTCAGTAGCTAAAGGAAAATTAGGGTGTTTGATAGGACACTGGGGACCATCACTTGTCTTCTAGAATGAAGATAGGATCTCATGTTATATGACAATCAGAAGCCTGTGGAACAGCCCCCTGGTGTCCTTCCTCCCAGCCCTTGGGCTAGCTTTGTAGACATATGCTTCCTCTTTTACCTATGAGTTTGGTGCCCACCACTACTACCCTTTTTTGCCTTGTCTGCTGGGAATCTCAAGGCCAAATACAGCTCTCTTTGGCAGCATCTGGATTCCTAACATAATCCTCTCCTCTCTTATTTGGTTCCTTAACTTTGTTTGCATTTTGGTTCCTAGTGCACGTGCATCTGCATCGTGTGTGTCCGGGGTATGCGTGTAGGCTGCCTCAGGGCCTTTTTTGGGAAGAAGGTAGGGAGGGGATTGGCTGAAAGGGGAGCTTAGGAATGTTGACAAATCTCCTGCCTGGCTGGTGGGGAAACTGCCAGGAGGCTGCCCTTGGGTTTCTCTGAGAGGCTGGGGGAGCGGGAGGGGGCTGGGGCCACCTTTGTAGGGTCACAGCATGGCATTTAGTCAGCTCCCTCACACGGCTCAGAGTGACCTGGTTCAGACAATGGGACCTTTCATGGAGCCTGGCCCACAGCTCTGGGGTGGACGCAAAGCCTCTTCTCCCTGCCCGCCCCTGGGGCCTGCCTTCCAGTACCTTGTGAGAGGCAGGGGTGGGAGAGTGGGAGAAACAGGGGCTTTGCAGTTTTGCACCCTGCGTTTGAAGCCCTGCTCCATAATCATGGGCTTTTTGAATTCTCACAGAACCTCTCAAGCTCCTAACCTTGCCCTGCACAGGCTTGCTGTGAGGCTCTGGTGAGCTCATGGGTGGAGAGCACTGTGGAAACCATCCGGTTTGAACTATGTTTAGGTCCCTCCCAGCTGTATTTCTGTAGGAAACACAAACTCAGCTTTATAATGCTAGTAGTAAGCACTCAATAAATGTTAGCCACAGGCTAGACATGTCCTGGGAGCTTTATATACTTGGTGGCGTTTAATTTCCTCCCTACGATGATCCTGGGAAGTGGGTATTATAATCCCATTTTTACAGACTAGGAAACCGAGGCCCATAGAGGTGGAGCAGCTTGCTCAAGGTTATGCAAGTTGTGGAACTGGACTTGAACCCAAGCTAAGCTCACCCCCGGCAAGGCCAGTGCACAGCCTGTGTCATGGTGGATTACTCCAGAGGTCACCCAGGCCTGCTCCTCCCCTTCAGGGCAGGTAGGTCTCCTTTGCACCAGGCCTAGTCTAGCATTATCAAGTCTGGCCAGGTCTGCCAGGGCCTCGGGCCAGCACCTGGCACAGCTGCTGTCTGAGAGGGCATGTCTCCGACCTCTGGGTGCCCTCCTACCCTTGCACTGGTTCAGCCCCGCCACCCTGGCAGCTGTCTTGGCTGGGCCTGCCCAGCCGCCCCAGGCCCTGACTCCATCCAGGGCCTCTGCTCTCCCTATGACTGGCTCTGGGAGGAGTGGCCCAGCTCTGGAGCCCCATTGGCCAAACCTTGGCTGGGCTGCACACACCCCTGCCTCCCAGGCTGGCTGCCTGCCCACCTTGGGACTAGGAGGCCTGGCCTGGCCTGCCCTAATTTGGGCAGACTGCGTTGGAGCCCAGGGAAGGAGTGGGGTCTGAAAGGTTGTGCCTGGGGCCAACTGCTGCTCTGTCCCTGCTGCCTGTGCTCCAGCCCAGGGCTTTTGCACCCCTCTCTTTGAGGGGAGTGGTGAGGACAGCAACTGTGGGGCTTGTCTCTCAGTGTGCTTCAGGGGCCCTGCTCAGAAAAGCATAGTAGTTCCCATTCTGACAGCGTTCTGGAGCTTCCTCATTGGGAATCTCAGCTGGCGTGCAAATGTCAGACTGAGTTAGACCCCGGACTCCTGGAACCAGGGGTACCTCAGAGACTGGCAATTCTCTGTCCTACCTGGTGAGTGACAGATGTGGCTTGGGAAGGGGGAATCCTGCTCAGGATCACACAGCACCTGAAGGACACAGCTAGAATCTGAACTCAAGTCTGTTTCTGATTGTCCCTGCACAAACCTTTGACGAGGGCTTCCTGTGTGCCAGGCCCTTTTAGGCCCAATTTGTCTTTGTGTTCTTCATGTTTGGCCCAGGGCCCATCCAGAGGAATTGTTTGGTGAATGAATAAATGAACAGATGAACCAGTGAGCAGGGCACAGATCCTGGCTCCCATGGCGTAGGGTCTGCCAGGAAGGTAGGGACTCCTGATTCACAAAACAGGAAACAGGAGCGCATGGGAGGAGGGTTTGACCAGGTGAGAGGCAGAGAGAGGACCAGAGCTCAGGCATCATGACTGCTGGTCCAGGGCTGTGTCCATGCTCAGTTTCCTTGTTGGTGAAATGGGTCCATAGTTCTCACCCTCGTCCTCATGAGGACCCAGAAAGGTGGTAGACATGCCCAGGCTGGTAAAGTGGGGGCATTGAGTATGGGCATTCCTGCCCCAGGCGGTCTGCCTCCAGGCAGACGTGCCCAGACAATGCCTCTGCAAGTGGGCATTGTCTCCCCATTTCCTCAGCTCTTCTTAGGGCTTCTTTCTGGAATTTCTTCCCAGTACCCCTGGCTGTGGAGGGGTTTGGAAAGAGTGTGGGTGAATGTAGTCTTGCCTACCTCCTTCCTCTATCTGCTCCCACACCTAGAAAGCCAGCCACCCATATCCATGCAGGCCCCCAGCTCACAACCAAGTGGGAAGTGCCTTGGCAGTGGTTACCATGGTGACGGGTCCCGCTGCTGGAACCACATCGGCCTTCCAGCTACCTGTGAGTGTCTGTAAGCCAGGCAGCCTGGCACCTTGCAGGCCTCCACCCAGGCTGAGAGCTCCTGAGATGGCTGCCCTCCTGTCTGCCCTTGGTGCCCAGCCTGCTACCCAGGGGCTCTTGGGAATAATCAGTGTTTCTGGAAACCCATAAGCTGTTCTGGGTCAGACAGGCCTGGTTCAAATCCAGGTTCTAGCCCAGAGGGGTCAGTGACCTTGAACAAACCACCTCAGTGCATTCGGAATTGATTGAATTAGCTATGGGAGGCTCACGGGGGAATTATCTAAGGAGTATAGACTAGGTGCAAGAGTTGCCACTGCCATCCTCCTGCTGCTGTGGCAGGCTCGCCACTGGAGCATGGTGCTCTTTGCCACTCTAGCCAAGCCCAGGGCCCTGGACTCCTCATCTCTGCCCCAGGAGGCCCTGCAAGCAGAGTAGTGTGGGGGGTAGGAGCTCAGACTGCAGCAGACCTCTGGGGTCACAGCTGAGCTTTGCCACTTACTTGGGCTCCTCATTTGTAGGATGAGGATAATCATGCATCTGTCTCATAGGTTTGTTGTGAGGATAAAATTGGATTAGTACATATAAAGTGCTTGTAAAAATAGGTGACACCTACGTGTGATATAAACGTTAGTGGTGACTGTCATCACCAGCACACAATTGGCACTGGCCACGAGAATCAAACCCATATGCCTGTCCCTCCTCACTTTTCTCACACATGCAGGCGTGCCCAGCTCTTGAGTTCATAGTCTGCTTAGGGATGGCAGGCTGCTAGCCCCTTCCCTCTCCTCCCTTCCAAAGGACTGACAGGTACACCCCACTTCTTCTGCCTGGAGAGTAAGACATGCTGGGCTCCAAGCAGAAACCCCAGCTCTAATTCATGAGTTTGAGAATTTTCTCAGCCAGTTTTCCAGCTGGCAGCTGCCATACCCAGCCCTGGTTCAGACACCTAGTCAGTGACTGCCCATAGCCCTCCCAGTCGATAAATCCAAGTGCTAGACCTAATGGCTTCTGAAGATGGAGGGAGCCCAAGAAAGGAGCCCTTTGGGGGTGAAATCAGAGCAGCTTCTTGAAACATTGTATCAGGAACAGTCCCCTGGGACTGACTGCTATGGGGCTCGCTAGGCCTCCCTGCATAGAGAGGGGACTCTTTCTAGAATGAGGGTAAATCTAAGGCAACCCTTTGAAAAGCCGGCCCCGGAGCTGAAGCGAGGAGCACTGAGTTCTCCGCGTGGTTTTGTCTCCACTGCCCCACTCGGGTGCAAGGCTGTGTTCCTGTGCCGTTCCTAGCCAAAAGGAAACTGTGCAGAGGCGGCATCCGCAGAGCCGCTGGGGTCTGAGACCATGGTCTGGGGTTGGGATCTGGTGGGAGGTGGCCCTAGGTGCTCTCTCTCCCCCAGACCCTAAGTTCTCAGGGCTGGATCTCTCTGTCCCCACCTGTCCCCCAGGGCTTGGCCTCCGTGTTCTCCAGCCGCACGTCCCGGAAGTCATCCTCACGTTCAGGGGGCGACGGTGCCATGGCAGACGGCGAGGGATACCGGAACCCCACGGAGGTGCAGATGAGCCAGCTGGTGCTGCCCTGCCACACCAACCAACGCGGCGAGCTGGGCGTCGGGCAGCTGCTCAAGTGGATCGACACCACGGCCTGCCTGTCTGGTGAGGCTGCGCTCCCCATGCCCTCCTGCCCCGCAGGCCCAGAGCGGGGGATGTGCTTGCAGAGACGGTCACTGTCCGCCCTAAGTGCCATACTTGTTTCTCATCTTGGCCTTTGCTCATGCTGGCCCACCTGTCTGAAATGCCCTTCCCAATGTCGCGATGCTCCTTACAGCCTACCTCTCTCTCACTCAGACCCCACAGCCCTGAGTGTCGGTCCCAGGCCCTAAGTCCCTCCCTCAACACGCGAGGGGGAGGGGGGAGCCTTCTACGGGGCTGCTTTGGATTGGCTGGGAGATGCCGCTAAGCAAAGCCCAAGGCTGCCTGCTCTGCAGCGCTCCTTCCCTTGAGTTGAGGGGCACTGGACCAGGCTCATTTCATTCCTTTTGTTGTACCAGTGCTCTCCAACCCACAGAGCTCACAGCCTGGTGGGGTGGGGGTGGGGGTGGATTGGCAGATGACCCGACTGTGTCCCCTCAGCACTGTTTCAGAGGCCCTGACTCAGCCCTTGGGGCAGGGAAGGGATTCCTGAGGGGGCTGAGGCACCTGAGCGGAGTCCTGAGAGTGAGAATGACTCAGGCAGGGAACGGGTGGGTGAAGGGACAGGGGCTCCAGAAGGCCGGGAAGCAGGCCAGTGTGGCGTGATCACTCATTCAACAGCTACTTATTGAGCATCTACTATGTGCCAGGCACTGCTCCAGGACTGGGGTACAGCAATGAACAAGACAGGCAAAAAGGCAAAATCCTTGTCCTCAAGTAATTTACAATCTAGCGGGAGGGAGAGACGATAGATAGACGGAAAGCAGATATACAGAAGAGGGCCTGGGTGGTGACTGCGGGGAGGGAGAGTAAGGAAGGGGGCAGCAGGGTGCAGTGGGAGTTGTGGCCTTCGCTCCAGGTGGCTGGAGAAGCATCCTGAGGAGGTGACATCTGAGCAGAGGCCTGTGATGGGGGGAGGCTGCTAACGTCTGGCTTTCTTCCCCTGACGCCAGCGGAGAGGCACGCTGGCTGCCCCTGTGTCACAGCCTCCATGGATGACATCTATTTTGAGCACACCATTAGGTAAGTGGCCCCTCCTGCCTCAAGGTCCTCTGGTCTCCCTCCCACGAGCCTGGGGCCCGCCCTCATGTCTCCCTGCCCCGTCAGCCTGTGTGCTGTGTAGAGCCTGACTTGACTGACCAAAAATGAGGTGGGGGCAGACTCTGGGGAAGCCTGAACCCCCCTGCAGTGTCTCTTGGACAGTGAGGGGCTAGGAGTTGACCTGCTGTTCCATGCTGTGCTGGTGGGCGTTCCCCCAGCCAGGGTGCGGCCAAGATAGCATTGTGGGGTGCTGTGTTACTTTGGGGAAGTCAGTCTCTCTCTGGGCCTCAGTTTTCTCATCTGCAAAGTGGAACTTAATCAGTGAATGCCATTTTGAGCTTGGACTTTCTCTGTGGGTCATTGGTCACGGGGCTGTAGGGAGGCCCCTAGACAAGGCGTCTTGGCAAAGTCTGAGTGAATGGCTTGGGCCATTCAACCTCTACTCACATACTTCCAGGGATGAGGAGCTCATTACCTCATTACCAAGGTAGACCTTTTTTTTTTTTTTTGAGATGGAGTCTCCCTCTGTCACCCAGGCTGCAGTGCAATGAGATTATCTTGGCTTACTGTAATCTCTACCTCTCGGGTTCAAGCAATTCTTGTGCCTCAGCCTCATGAGTAGCTGGGATTACAGGCACCTACCACCAGGCCTCGCTAATTTTTTTTTTGTATTTTTAGTAGAGATGGGGTTTCACTATGTTGGTCAGGCTGGTCTCAAACTCCTGACCTCAGGTGATCCACCCACTCCAGCCTCCCAAAGTGCTGGGATTACAGGTGTAAGCCACCACACCTGGCCTTTTTTTTTTTTTTTCTTGAGGCAGGGTCTCACTCTGTCGCCCAGACTGGAGTGCAGTGGTGCGATCTTGGCTCCCTGCAACCTCTGCCCCCCAGGCTCAAGCGATTTTCCTGCCTTAGCCTCCCAAGTAGCTGGGATTGCAGGTGCGTGCCACTACACCTGGCTAATTTTTGTATTTTTAGTAGAGATGGGATTTCACTATGTTGGCTAGGCTAGTCTCAAACTCCTGACCTCAAATGATTCACCTGTCTCGGCCTCCCAAAGTGCTGAGATTACAGGCATGAGCTACCATGCCTGTTTTTATTTTTATGTTTTACAGCTATACAGAATAGAAAAATCATCATCACAGCACACTGGGCTTTGCCTCCCCATGGCTTTGCCCATAGATCCTGCTTCTGGGATCCACGGAGCAGGCTGAGCCCTCGGCCCAAGACAGGCTGCAGGGCCATACACAGAGCTCTTGTCTCTGGGCCTGATCCTAAACTCAACAGCACTAGCTAGGACATCAAGTGCCAAGGGCTTATTCAGGGCTAACTGGGTGCTCAGTGTGTCACCATTAAGGAAGAAGACTGGCCAGTCCCTGTACTCACTCATTCAGTCATTCCCTCACTACACACTTCATATGAGATGAGCACCTTTTTCAGACCAGGGGCCTTGCTGAGACTGGGCGTGCAAAGGCCACTGGAGCACAGCCTCTTCCCCGGAGTTCCCAGTCTGCAGGGGAGGCGGATGGAGGAACATCGTTTCAATGCACAGTGAGAAGTTCTAGGCAATAATGGGCTCTGACACACAGATGCTTTGTAATGCCTTTTTTTGTGTGTGTTGAGACAAAGTCTTGCTCTGTCACCCAGGCTGGAGTGCAATCTTGGCACTACAACCTTCACCTCCCAGGTTCAAGTGATTCTCCTGCCTCAGCCTCCCAAGTAGCTGGGATCACAGGCATGTGCCACCACGCCCAGCTTATTTTTGTATTTTTAGTAGGGATGGGGTTTCACCATGTTGGCCAAGCTAGTCTTGAACTCCTGGCCTCAAGTGATCCACCTGCCTCGGCCTCCTAAAGTGCTGGGATTACAGATGTAAGCCACCCTGCCTGGCCTGCTTTGTAATACCTTTTATTTTAGAATAGTTTTATAGAATAGTTTTAAATTTACAAAAACATTGTATCTCTAAAGATAGTACAAGGCTGGGCGCAGTGGCTCGTGCCTGTAATCCCAGAACTTTGGGAGGCAGAGGCAGGCAGATCACTTGAGCTCAGAAGTTTGAGACCAGCTTGCGCAACATGGCAAAACCCTGTCTCTACCAAAAATTAGCTGGGCATGGTGATATGTGCCTGTGGTCCCAGCTACTTGGGAGGTTGAGGCGGGAGGATCACTTGAGCCTAGGAGGTGGAGGTTGCAGTGAGCCGAGATCACTCCACTGCACTTCACCTGGATGACACAGTGAGACCCTGTCTCAGAATAAATTAAAAAATAAAAATAAAGATAGTACAGAGAGCTCCCATATACCCCACACCCAGTTGACCTGTGATTAACATCTTACATTTGTAGGGTACCTTGTCACAATTAGTGCACCAATACTGATACATTATATTTTGATGCCTTTTTAAATACATTAACATATTTGGTCCTCAAAACAACACTATGTGGTCATAGCTATTAGTATTCTTATTTTAAAGATGAGGCAACTGAGGCACAGAGAATTGAAGTAACTTATTGAAGGTTGTACAGCTAATGGAGGACCCAAGATATACTATCAAGCAGGCAATCTGGCCCGAGAGCCCTTGCTCTTAACAAATGGGCTATATTTCCTATAGTAGGAAATATATGAGGGTAGGTGTTATGGCACTGAGGGCAGTCAACGGGGACTTCCTGGAGGAGGCATTTGAGCTGACTCTAGTACTGTCAGCTCTGTATGTAGTGACACTTTGAAGCCGGTGGAGCTGTGTCTGGGCCAGCTCTGGGTCCCTGCAGCCGACACAAGTTCTTTTACTTAGGGGAGCAAGAAATAGAGAGGGCTAGGGGTTCATGCATGATGGCTGGACCTGCTGCAGGGCCCAGCAGAGTGAAGGTGAATCTGGGTGGAGGAGGCTGTGGGTGGAAGGGAAAGCCAGAGAGGATGCTGGGAAGGAGGACAAGCTGGGGAGGGGCCTGGAGCATGGCTGGTGGCCAGGGAAGGCCTGGATGCACCTGAGGAAAGATGAAGTTTTTTTGTTTGTTTGTTTCTGCTTTTGCCACTTTAAAATATTTCCAAATGTATGTCTAAGGGCTAAGAACTCTTTTAATTAATTAATTAGTTTATTAACTTATTTTTTGAGATGGAGTCTCGCTCTGTCACCCAGGCAAGAGTG
>CAUYLG010005132.1:15000-24508 GCA_963573385.1 Cacajao melanocephalus | reverse complement strand
TTTTCACATAGTCCCATATTTCTTGGAGACTTTGTTCATTCCTTTTTACCCTTTTTTCTCTAATCTTGCCTTCTCGTTTTATTTCATTGAGTTGATCTTCGACCTCTGATATCCTTTCTTCTGCTTGGTCAGTTCAGCTGTTGAAACTTGTGCATGCTTCGCAAAGTTCTCGTGTAGTGTTTTTTAGCTCCATCAATTCACTTATATTCCTCTCTAAGTTGTTTGTTCTTGTTAGCATTTCGTCAAACCTCTTTTCAAAGTTCTTAGTTTCTTTGCATTAGGTTAGAACATGTTCTTTTAGCTCAGAGAAGTTTCTTATTACCCATCTTCTGAAGCCTGATTCTGTCAATTCTTCACATTCATTCTCCATCCAGCCTTATTCCCTTGCTGGTGAGGAGTTGTGATCCCTTGTAGGAGGAGAGGTGTTCTGGTTTTGGGTGTGTTCATCGTTTTTGCACTGGTTTTTTCCCATCTTTGTGGATTTATCCACCTGTCATCTTTGTAGTTGTTGACTTTCAGATTGGTCTCTGAGTGGACGTCCAGTTTGTTGATGATGAAGTTATTTCTTTCTGTTTCTTAGTTTTCCTTCTAACATTCAGGCCCCTCTGCTGTAGGACTGCTGAGGTCCACTCCAGGCCCTGCTTGCCTAGGGATCACCTGCAGCTGCTGCAGAACAGTAAGGGTTGCTGCCAGTTTCTTCTTCTGCTATCTTTGTCCCAGAAGGATACCCACCACATGTCAGTCTGAGCTCTCCTTTATGAGGTGACTCTTTGGATATATGGGGATCAGGGAGCTGCTTGAGGAGACAGTCTGTCCTTTATAGGAGCTCACGTGCTGAGCTGTGAGCTCTGTTGTTCATTCAGCACTGCTGGGCAGGTACGTTTAAGTCTGCTGCAGCAGAACTCATAAATCCCTTTTTTTTCCCCAGGTGCCCTGTCCTGGGGATTTAGGGCTTTGTTTATGAGTTTCTGTTGTTCTGCTTCCTTTCTTCAGGAGTGCCCTGCCCTGCCAGGAGGCAGCCTAGTCACTGTCTGCCTACAGAGGCTTTGCTGAGCAGCTGTGGGCTCCACCCAGCTGCTGTGTGAACTTCCCTGTAGTCCTGTTTACACGGGTATAGTTAGAACTGCTTTGGCAATGGCGGCCCACCTCTACAATGGTGGACTCTCTCTGTAATGGCAGGCTGCCTCAGCAATGGCAGGCTGCCTCAGCAATGGTGGACTACCTCCGAAGAGGTGGACTGCCTTGGTAATGGTGGACGCCCCTCCCCTACAAAGCTGGACCATCCCGGGTTCAGCTGTGCTTGCTGTGAAACTCTCAATCCAGAATGTTTCAGATTGCTGTTTTTTTGTGGGGGTGGGACCAGCTGAGATGGATCACCTGGCTCCCTGCCTCAGAGTGAATGGTTGACTGTCTCTCAGGTGTTCCAGTTGCCTGTTGAAAAGGTGCCAGGATCTGTGCAATTTTCCGTGTGGCGACCCACTGCGCCTGCGCTGGCTGAAACAGCCATGCTGAGATTCGTGGTGCTTTTTTGCCCGAGAATCTCCTGGCCTGGCTCCCTATTTCAGTCTCCTTTTCTATCAGTTGAATGAGCAACTGTCTTCCCAGAGCTCTAATTGCCAGCTAAAATGGTGCCCTGACCTGTGTATTTTGTACGGAGAACTGCCGTGCTGGGGCGCTGGCCAAGACAGCCGCGCAGGCCGAAACAGCCAGGCTGGCGACCCATGGGGCTCCTGCGCCTCGGAATCTCCTGGTCTGTGGGCAATAAAAATCCTTCTGGAAATGCAGTGTCCACTCACCCTCCGCGCTTTCGCTGGGAGCTGTAATCCTGAGCTGCTCCTAATCGGCCATCTTGGATCCATCCTGAAATGCTATTTTCTTAAATTTAAATTTTATTTTATATTGCTATGTTACTCCACTGGAAGTATTGACATCATAAATGTTAATACAGTTTCTCAAAGCTATGTGATTTTCCCCCTAAAGGGGCTTACACAGTAGAAAAGCCTGGCTTCCTGATTTGCTTTGGTTATTTTTCCTTCTTGTCTTGTAACTGTCAAAGCCCAGGTTTGATGGAAAAGCCTATGACAGCACAAACCGACATCTTTATAAATCTACTTGTAACAATTATAGAACATGTGGTCACAGTTTAAGTCCACACCTATAGACTCTTAAGTAACCTCATTGACAATGTTTGCTTTAAAATTATTATTGTTAAAAAAAGTCACCTCAAAAATGAAATATGTGTCTAGTGATTGTAATGAGAATGAAAAAGAAAGTTGCTTGCAAAAACCATTTAAAGCAATCAAATGGATGACTGATGGATAAACAGGAACCCATAGAAATGTGGGTAAGATACTTGAACAAACACTTGAAAAAAACAGGGTATACATATGACGAATAAGCATAACGTTTTTAAAAAATCAGAATAATACTCATTAAAACTAAAATGAGATATGACAAACACTCACCAAAGTGGCTAAAACTTTAAAACAATACTAAATATCTTAATTTGTAAGCATCAGAATCTCTAGTTTATTACCTTGGAGACTTTAAATTGATATAACCAATTTAGAAAAATTTGTGTTGTTATTGGCCAAAGGTGAACACAGGTATTTGCTAGTTTATTATTACTACCCCCAGATCTATACTCATCAGAAACCTTTTTAGTAATTCTATAGAAATAGCCAAAAACTAGAAATAACTCAAATGTTCATCAGCATGAAATAAATAAACGATTGTAGAATATTCACATGATAGAATAATACTGAGTAAAATAAACTAATATCTCTAATATCAGCATGGATAATTCTCAGAAATATGATTTTCAACTAAAGAAGTCAGGTGTAAAATAATGTATCTTTTATGACTCCGTCGGTATTAAATTATTTTTAAAAAAGAACGAATCTATGGTGATACAAATCAGGTGAATATTTACATTTAAGGAGTTGTGGTAACTGGGAAAAGGCCTGATCAGTGGTTGTGGGGTGTTGATATAATGTTTCTATTCAACTGTGGGTGTTCAGGTGGGTGCTACTTTTGTTGGGATTAAAACAGAACAGTGATAGCTTTGGCACCAGACTACCTGGTTTCCCTTTCAGACATATCACTCAGGCCACATGCTTTTGGGTACATTTTAACGTTTACTATTTTTGTTATGATTAACTGTATTAAAATATTTTCCCACTTCATCTCTCAAAGATCATGGCTTACTCATCCACTGTGTTAATGCTACCATTTAATATATTTTATCACACATGAAAAGTACTCATTAATAATTGCTATTAAAATAAATTGCACATACACATCCATTATAGTTTCCATGAAGGATATCACATATATGTATATATATATATATATGTGTGTGTGTGTGTATGAATATATTTAGTAAATACATATATATGTATTACGAAATTGCATACACACATTAAAGTTTCCATGAAGGATGTCACATATAGATGTGTGTGTGTGTGTGTGTGTATATATATATGTATGTGTATATATGTACATATATATGTCACATATATATGTATGTATGTGTTTACTAAAAGCTAAACATGGCTGTTAACAAACTGTGATGGTGACAAAAATATCGCATTTTGTTCTGGCCTTCCCTTCATGATGCTGTGCTGAGAGCTAGAGTGTGTGTGAACATCTACTATAATAAAGTGGTAAACAAATAAAAAGTTTTTGAGAATTTTTCAATGATCTCCATGACCCCTTTTTTGTAGTTTGCACGTAACACTGCTGCCAGTGAATTATAAGACAGTATTTGGGCATTACTATAGCTAATAATTTTACCAATTTCTGTTAATAAACTTAAACAGAGGTAAAAGCTACATATATTCTTCAATATAAAATACTAAGTGTCTAGTGCATTTTAGAAAGCTTTTCTAATAGAGACATTTGAAATTTCTGCTTAGAGTGAACTTATTTCTGTGGGTTTATAGGAATGAGTAGGAAAGGGGCTAATAAGAGACTTTTTGCAAAACATAGAGGAATCAATTCCCCTCCCTGTTCTACCCAGCATCCTTGCTTGCTCAGGAAATTGTAAGAGCAGGAAGAAAAATTTCCAGGAATGAGGAAAATATATTTTATAGGAAATTCATATTCTGAAGCTGATGTTTGCAAGTCATGTGTTCGTAGATTAAATTTATACTATCTAGTAGTCTCAAAAAGAAACAACCACAACAACTGGAGACAGTCTTCAAAGCAGTTCTGTGTTGGTATTGCCTTCGCAGAAGCAAATAAGCAAAGATAAATCCTCTCAAGAAGAATTTACCATCAACCTTGGCCATCAAACAAAGTTCCGCAGATAAAATTTTAATGAAATTGAGGTCACAGTAAAGAATATGAATAAGCATAAGGAAAAAGATAAAAAGGACAGACAAGCAAAGAGGGTAAGAAGAAAAAGAGGGAGGAAGAGGAGTAGGAGAAAACAAGTGCCATTTGCAAAAATGAGCAGAAACAATAGATAGAAGAATTATAATCCCCTAAAATCTAGATGTTGGAATCCTTATTTATATGCATAATGTACTTAAGAAATAACAAGAGAGATTTAACATGTATTTAAAGGAAAATAATCTCTTTGGATGACCAAATAGATTTGAAAAAATAAATTACGTTTGATTGAGAAACATTAATTTTAAAACCCAGTGGTTGGCTTTAATATATGAAAAGGCATAACTTAAAAAAGACATTCGGTAAACTGGAAGGAAGCTCTTTGAAATGTTTTGAAAACCCATCACAAAGAGTCAAATAGCCGGGTGTGGTGGCTCACGCCTGTAATCCCAGTATTTTGGGAATCCGAGGCGGGTGGATCACACGGTCAAGAGATTGAGACCATCCTGGCCAACATGGTGAAACTCCATCTTTACTAAAAAAAAATACAAAAATTAGCTGGGCGTGGTGGTGCACACCTGTAGTCCCAGCTACTCAGGAGGCTGCAGCAGGAGAATTGCTTGACTGAGAGGTGGAGGTTGCAGTGAACCAAGATCGTGCCACTGCACCCCAGTGTGAGTGACAAAGCAAGACTCTATCTCAAAAGAAAAGAAAAAAAAAGACTCAAATATATGGCTAACAATACATGTTTCTCCTTTTTAAATATTTTGTAAAACCAGGCAATTTTATTAATAAGCTTTATAATTTCAGTCTATTGAGTAAAAAAAAAAAAAACTTTCCAAATCTTCAACCTAAAGTATAATTAAGACATAGTGACATGTCTCTTAGTTTCTGTGTGTATTTATAGCATACAGTTATAACATACAAATAAGAAAACAACCTTTCATTTTATATACATATATGTACATACATGTATGGAATCGAGAAGGTAAATTTATTGTCAGAGAAAGCAAGTAATGTTAATTTAAAATAAAACAGCTTACGATTTAAATAAAGATAACAAAAGCTGCCACAAATTTAAACAATATGGTACTCACAGTAAGAACAGCCATAAAGTTCAATTCTGAGCCCAATGCGGCCTTCTCCGTTCCAATCCAGAGGCACTATGCGCACATAGCGGGCGATAATTGGATGCTGTAATTCATGGCGGACCACACCATCAGAGTTAATGTTTCCAGGAAACGCCTGGAAAAGAAATGGTATCTCAAAAATTGGGAAAACTACTTTAGAAACAATCATGTTCTCTATAGGATAGAATAAACACAAATCTTATGCAATGGTAGGTCTTGCAATTTCTTACACTGTAAATAATTCGAAGAAAACGACTTCCCTATTTTTAATTTGAAAATAAGTCCAGTTTTAAATGGAAAACTAGTCAGATTTTCTATAGGTCCTTTCATGGGTATAAATATATGTTAAAAGAATGAAAGACTATATGGCACCTACTGTTGTGTTCCATACACATTTAAATGAGTTCGAACATTTTGCACTTAATTTATACAATAAATGCTTTTTATAGAATCAAGCCTTATGTTTTTGCTTTCTAAAATTCTCCTCTACATTTTCTCCCATAAAACCATTAGAAATTTAAAGATAACATTTCAACACTAGTGAGACAAGAACAATTGAACACATTGTGAAGAGGTCAGGGTTTTCTACCTTTTATTGGAGTAGACAGATTTAGAGAATTTGTTCAATGGATGAGAAACATGTTAATTCAGTTTTTCTCATTATAAAAGATTCTGTCAAAAGAATAATTATCCATGAATTTTATCTAATATTGAAAGTTCACATTGTCTTTTTTTTCCCCTCCAATGGAGAATAAATGGATTTTAAGGGGGAGGGGGCATACATAACAATATTTCAACAAGGATTTACAACCTATCTATTTCATAATAAGTTAGAACAAGATAATATGGGATATTCAGGGATGTATGGAACCATAGGCTCAACTCTCAAAAAATTATCATCTGATAAAAATGAAAATGTCAGTATAAAGTTATAATTCAAGGAGGATTTAAAGAAAGAAACTATTATATTTTAGAGGATATAATTCGAATAAATGAAAGCTTGTGCTATTTTAAACATGAGCAGTTTAAACTTTATATATTTATTCTAAATGTCCCTATAATAGATAACTTGAGGTTTTAGCATTATCTTTTAGAAGATATTCTCTTTTAGATTTATTTAAATTATCTTAAAAACATACAAATAGAAATTTTTTAAATTATTTTTTTAAATAATGAAAACATGCAACACAGGCATTATATTACATTGTTAATATTATGTTGTCTTCTTTACCTGAGGATTGAATTTGCTTCTATCTAAAACCAGGAGTTTTGTCTTAAAAAAAACTTTAATAATTATTTTTTAAAGTTAGACTACTAATACAAAATTAAGAAAGAGAGATTTTTTTTCTTCCCTACAGTGTCTTGTACCTTTTATTTATTTTCTTATTTTTTAATTTTTATTAATATTTTACTTTAAGTTCTGGGATATATGTGTAGATCTTGCAGGATTGTTGCATAGCTATACACATGACTTGGGCTACAGTAATCAAAACAGCATGATACTGGTACCAAAACAGAGATATAGACCAATGGAACAGAACAGAGGTCTCAGAAGTAATGTCACACACCTACAACCATCTGATCTTTGACAAACCTGACAAAAATAAGCAATGGGGAAAGGAATCCCTGTTTAATAAATGGTGTTGGGAAAACTGGCTAACCATGTGCAGAAAGCTGAAACTAGATCCCTTCCTTATACCTTATACAAAAATTAACTCCATATGGATTGAAGATTTAAACATAAGACCTAACACCATAAAAAACCTAGAAGAAAACCTAGGCAATACCATTCAGGACACAGACATAGGCAATACTAAAGACATGACTAAAACTCCAAAAGCAACGGCAACAAAAGCCAAAAAAGTCAAATGGGATCTAATTAAACTCCAGAGCTTCTGCACAGCAAAAGAAACAATCATTAGAGTGCACCAGCAACCAACAGAATGGGAAAAAATGTTTGCAATCTACCCATCTGACAAAGGACTAATATCCAGAATCTACAAATAACTAAAACAAATACATAAGAAAAAAACAACTCCATCAAAAAGTGGAGGAAAGATATGAACAGACACTTTTCAAAAGAAGGCATTTATATGGCCAAAAAACATATGAAAAAATGCTCATCATCACTGGTCATTAGAGAAATGTAAATCAAAACCACATTGAGATACCATATCACGCCAGTTAGAATGGTGATCATTAAAAAATCGGGAGACAACAGATGCTAGAGAGGATGTGGAGAAATCGGAACACTTTTGGTGGGAGTGTAAATCAGTTTCAACCATTGTGGAAGACAGTGCAGTGATTCCTCAAGGATCAAGAAATAGAAATGCCATTTGACCCAGCAATTCCGTTACTGGGTATACACCCAAAGGATTATAAATTGATCTATTATAAAGACACATGCACACATATGTTCATTGTGACACTGTTTACAATAACAAAAACTTGGAACCAACCCAAATGCCCATGAAAGATAGACTGGATAAAGAAAATGTGGCACATATACACTATGGAATACTATGCAGCCATAAAAAAGGATGAGTTCATGTCCTTTGTAGGGACATGGATGAATCTGGAAACCATCATTCTCAGCTAACGTACAGAAGAACAGAAAACCAAACACTGCATGTTCTCACTCATAAGTGGTTGTTGAACAATGAGAACACATGGACACAGGGAGGAGAACATCACACACTGGGGTCTGTTGGGGGTTGGGGGGCTAGGGCAGGTATAACAGGGGATGGGGATATTGCGGAGGGATAACATTAGGAGAAATACCTAATGTTGGTGATGGGAGGATGGAGATATGTTTTTAATGAAAAAATACAGAATAGCTTTGGAATTGAAGGCACTGGCTTAAGTTCATCCAAGCATCACAAATGCAAGTTTGTAGATCGGTTATCCAACCTGCATTCCCCAGTCAAATTCTTGCTCTCCAGCATACAAAATGTGTAATGTAAGGATTAGTAATTACGAGAAGTATATTGAAAGATTTCCTCTGCATTTAAACAATTTTATATAAATGTTAGATGGTACCAGAAGTCTATATAATGGATAATATTTAGTCTATAACATGAACAATTACATGTTTTAAAAATTGGGATGTTCTTCAGTGATGATTCCTGCTGTGCTCTTCTTGAATTTCTCCAGTGAGCTGCATATTACCACTCCCTTTTAAAAATAGCCATACCCTTCTATAGTCCTTCATAAAACAAAACTATTTGAGCAGTAGGTCTTGAATTTTAATACTAAACAGAGCATCCTCACTGAATCTTGTTGATACAATTTCATCAGGAAAAAATGTTTCTAAAAATACATTTTCTTTCTTTGTAGGTCCTTTTCTAGCCAGCTTTTAGTTTTACAAAGAATCCAAAAATCTAAGTAAGTATTCTATGAAACCATGGTTATATTTTAAGATCTCTATTGGTCCTCTGAACCCAATCTTGCTTCGAATGCAAGAACAATTAGAATCCTTGACCAGAATCACTTGAATTAAATCTACAATTGGATATGGGTTCATCTAAAATTTATGATCTTAAATAATACTCAACAAAAGCCACCAAACAATTTTAACTTGAAAATTAACTGTATGCTTAGCATGTTGCTAGGTTTTGTGTAAATATTTAGAAAAGCAACACAAAAATTATCCTGAAACACTGTCCCTAAGGTATTTGCAATCTCATGAGGCCTAAAATAAAATCTGAAAAGATATTGCAAAAAGCAGCATTAAAAGGAACTATGGAAGTGCATGATGTAACTAGTAATTTTACCTATATTTGGAGTTCTGTGAATTCTACATAATCAGGCAAATTCTACAGAGTTAGAGCTCAGCTGCATAGAAGGACAGAGCAGTGTTTGAAAGACAAGAGAGAAAGGGCAGAGGATACACTGAAGAATAGGTTGGCATAAAGGAGGTTTTCAGACCCAGGGTATAAGACCCAGAATCCAGAGACAGTTATGCTAAACTTTTGCTCTGTTTGGGTAACCTCTCTAGGACTTAACAAAAAGAATCCTTTCCCCTGTATGTCTCTCACAAAAAG
>CAUYLG010005132.1:0-10000 GCA_963573385.1 Cacajao melanocephalus | reverse complement strand
TTGTCTTATAAATTGTAAAAATATACACCAAAAAGTTAGAACTTTTTTTTAACATATTGTAAGTCATCCACTATGTTAATTTTAGAATAAACATCACTGAAATTTTAATAACTGAAAATTTTCCACTAGGTGCACCATTTTTCTAGCTAAAACAGTATTTCAGATGGTCTAAGAAGCAGTGAAGCAAAGCATTTCTGCAAAGTACCAGATAGTAAATATTTTAGGCTTTGCAGGCCACATGCCTCTCTGCCCCATATTCTTCTTCTTCCTTTTTTTTTTTTTTAATACATTTGTGAAACGTGAAAACTATTCATAGCTCACAAACTTTAAAAGAACAGGTGGACAAGATTTGTCCCCTGGGCTACAGTTTGCCAGCCTATGGACTAAGAGTCTTTGAAATTACTAAATCTTTCTTTCAAGTTAGATAGGATGCAAAAGTCTAAGACTTTCCAGCCAGTTGACATTTAAGAACAAGTAAACTTTGGAAAAGTATTTTGTAATCCCTTGAAGCACATACTTTATCAAACTGGAGGAGACTATATAAGTTATCAGAAGTATGCTATGCATGATGCATGAACTAACATTTTTTTTTTGCGAATTTACTATTATGAGGCTTGAAGTGTAACAAAAATTATTTTATGATGAGAATAAGTATACTTATTACTCACTAAAACCTCACTTTTTAGGAGACCTAACATAAAAGATCACAAGCTCCTATAGCAAATAAATGAGACTCTGTATCTTCACGTAAAAGTTCTACTTAAGACTAAAAAAAGTGCCTGGAACAATTAGCTATTGTGTAAGTAAATCTAGGAAGCTCTTGGCGTACTGACAACAGGTCTCATAGGTGGAAATTTAGTGAGAAAAACAAGAACAACTTGAATATTTCCTAAAGTGAGAGATCTTATTTGCTTAAAAAATAAAATGACTCTGTGGCATTGAAACACATATTGACTATTCTTTATGACAATGTATTAAACGTGCGATCACTATAATCACTTCCCTTTAATTGAAATTTTATTTCTTACCAGATATTTTAGATTTTATTTTCCCCATGCCAAATTATACAAAAATGTAGAAATAGATTTTCCATTTTGTGGCCTTGATGTGAGTTTCCAGGACTAGTTATATTCTCTGTTGAGGCAGGAAGATAAGAAGGACCTTCATCAAATACTGTACCTGTTACCCTCCCAATCTGGCCCCTTTCCCTGGAGTCTCTGCTCATCAGTTTTATCTAGCTGGCCTCACACATCCTGTAGGACTCAGCTCAGACAGCACTTCCTGACAGGAGGGACTTTGCCTCACCACCCCTCAATACTCTAGTTTGTAGGGTGCTCAGGATTTGTTTTCTGAGCACCAGTCAGGACTCTACTGATCAAAGCAAAATCAGGTAAATACGGAACGTGGGGCCAGGCGCAGTGGCTCACACCTGTAATCCCAGCACTTTGGGAGGGTGAGGCAGGCGGATCACCGGGTCAGGAGTTCGAGACCAGCCTGACCAACATGGTGAAACCCAGTCTCTACCAAAAATGCAAAAATTAGCCAGGTGTGGTGGTGCTTGCCTGTAGTCTCAGCTACTCAGGAGGCTGAGGCAGGAGAATCCCTGGAACCCAGGAGGTGGAGGTTGCAGTGAGGCGAGATTGTGCCACTGCACTCCAGCCTGGGAGACTGAGTGAGACTATCTCAAAAACAAACAAACAAAAAACCAGAATGTGATACGTGAGGGGGGCAGGGAAGTGCTGCGTAGAGAAAGGTGGGGTCCCTGGCCAGGGAACCACCCTCAAGCCTATGCCCAAGACCCTACTTGTGGACAGGCATTTCCGTTTTCGCACCCAAATGTTGCATTTTCCAAGACCACTCTGACGGGCCACACCCCTCATCCTGTGCCTCTAAAATCTCCGAGACCCTAGCAGACACAGACGCAGGTGGCTGGAGGTTCAGAGAGGCAGAGGAGCGGAAGAGCACAGCGGAATCCAGCCAAGGGCAGTTGCAGGAGAGTCTGGCAACTGGGTGGCCCAACTCCAGGGGAAGACCAACTTCCCACTCCATCCCCCTCCTGACCTCCCCATCCACCTCGCTGGGACCCGCCTCCACTCAGTAAAACCTCACACCCATTCTCCAAGCCCACATGGGATCCGATTTTTCCGGTACAGCAAGGCAAGAACCCAGGATACAGAAAGCCCTCTATCCTTGCGACAAGGCAGGGGGTCTAATTGAGTTGGTGAACACAAGCCGCCTGCAGACGAAAAGAGCCCACTGTGACGCACACCCACTGGGGCTCCCGGAGCTGTAAACACTAAACCCCACACACCGCCATGGGGTTGGAGCCCCACAACCTTCCTGTGTGCGGGCTCCCCATTTGGTTTGAGCAGCGGGGCAGGAAAGAAGCAAGCCACAGCCCCATCACACGCCCTGCGAGGGGGATATGGGAAAACTCCTGTTTCAAATGCAGTAAATAAACCAGCTAAAACCAAGATGGCAAAGAAAGCAACCTCTAGTTGTCCTCACTGTTGGTTATCCACCAATTATAATTCATTAGCTGCTAAATGGCACTCCCACCAGCACCATGACAGTTTACAAATGCCATGGCAACGCTCAGAAATTACTTTACATGGTATAAAAAGAGAGGAATCCTTGGTTCGAGGAAGCCCTCACTCCTTTTCTAGAAAATTCATGAATTACCTGCCCCTTATTTAGCATATAATTAAGGAGTAGCTATAAATATAGCCAGCCAGCAATCTGCAAGTGGCACTCTGCATATGTCCTGCTCTGTCTAGAGAGGCCATTCTTCTGTACTCTGTTACTATAAGAACCTTGCTTTGCTTGCACTTTATTCTGTTGGGTCACTCTTGAATTTTTCCTGTGTGAAGCCAATAATTCTCCTGTTTAAGCCCCAATTTGGGAGTTTGCCTATATCAAGAGCATCTTGTATTTCTTTTTCCCTTTCACTCAATTGTGATTACTTCATTATGTTTTTGATCAACTCCCTGGCTGATTCAGAAGTATGTAAGTCAGCTGTGAGGTTTCAGACCACATCTCTTTGGTCCTGTGTTTCTGATGACTGCAGTGTTCAGTGGTCAATAAATGTGCTTAAATAAATGAATATAAATGTGCATTTCCGAACTCCCATTCATTTGTATTTCATAGGCTCTTGTTATTTCTGGATGTACAAAAACCAGTTCTGTTACCATTGGTAGTTAAAAATCATCATATATTTGATAATATCTTACAGGAGAATAAAGTAGAGCATGCTAGACTGACTAAAAAAGATACCAGAGTAATATATAAGGTTTTCCTAGTGGTAGGGGGATGTGGCTAGGTGTCAAAGATCATGGATAAAAAGAAAACAATCATGCAAAAATCTGGAGAAAACAGCTAGGAGAGATGTAAAAATTAACCCCCCACCCCAATCAAATCTAACTTGTTCACTTGGGTAATTCACTTGAACTCTGCTAAAAATATACTCTTTGATTGAAAAATTTTGTCAAACATTGTGAGACATGCTGAAGTATTCCATATGTACATGCAGAAATATCCTGAGTACTACTGCTCTTGACCCAAATAAATACATCTTATCTTCTTGATTTTGACAATGTTGTGAAAGCATTTTAGAACTATCTTACTAGAAGCATTAATTAATTAAGAACAGTATTATTTTGCAAGCAATAATTTGACTTTGAAAATCAATAAAGTAAAATCTTAAAAATCGGATTCTTGAATCCTTTTTGTTATTTAGAGGGATCACATGACAATGTTATTCAATAGATTTCATTCTTTGTGCTCATCTATTCTCAGCCTACTGAACCAATGGACTATCTTTTTAAGGGCTTCACTGCCTCCCATATTTTATTTATCTCCAATCTAAGTCCCTGGCAGAAGAATCATGGATTCCCTCTTCTTCCTTCTGACTCCCTCTTCTTCCTTCTCTCCAACTTCCTTCCTTTGTCTCTCTCACTTTTTTCTCTTTCTCTCTTTCCTTCCTTCCATCTTTCATTTCTTCTTTATTTCCTTCCTTCCATCCTTTCTTATTTCCTTCTTTCTAGTGGTTTACTATAATACATGACTTTTTACCCAAATCGCATTTCAGTATGGAAGGAAAAGGGCAGAAAAGCACTGCTCCACATAGTCATTCACGGATCCAGGATCACTGGCTGTCATTATCAACATCTGATTCTTAAGTCCACCAAAGAAATAGAAGACGAAGCACATAGGAATGAACTTAGGGTTTATGGCCAGACTTGATGCAGAATGTATCACCTCTGCACACATTCCATTGGTCATGTATCATACTGGTCTTAACCTTAGTGTTACAAATGTGTGCCACAGAAGGAAAGTGAAACAGATTTGATAAATGCATAGTGGGGTTACATGATGCTTACTTTGAAATTCTGTGCTTATCTATATCATAATACTTATAATAATGAATAATAAAATTATAATGTTTATTATTTGATCTCTCAGTGAAACTGCAGACTGTGCAGGGACCAATATTTCATTTTTATAAAAAAGAATGATAATAATTTTTAATATAGTAAACTGAAAAGATCTTACGTAAACAGTTTAGTTTTGAGAAATGCATTGATCCATGTGATCCCCACTCCCTGTCAAGATATAGAACATTTTATTATCCCAGAAATTAGTCTTATCAATCCCATCAGTCAATATTCTTTTCAATTAATGCATTCTTCACCCTATGCATACAGTTTCCTAATTTCTATAACCATAATTAATTTTGCCTTTTGTTTTAACAGAGTCTTGATCTGTTGTCCAGACTGGAGTGCAGTGTCACAGTCTCAGCTCACAGCAACCTCCACCTTCCAGGTTCAAGTGATTCTCCCACCTCAGCCTCCTGAGTAGCTAGGACTACAGGCACAGGCCACCATGCCTGGCTAATTTTTTGTATTTTTAGTAGAGATAGGGTTTCACCACATTGTCCAGACTGGTCTTTAACTCCTGACCTTAAGTGATCCGCCCACCTTGGCCTCCCAAAGTTCTGGGATTATCGACATGGGCCTCTGTCCCAGTCAATTGTGCCTTTTCTTGAACTTCATAAGAAAGTAATGAAACATCACTGGCTTCTTTCACTTAAAATAATTTTGTTAAGATTCCCCCATATTGTTATTATCAGTAGTACATTTCTAGTTTTCTGTGTAGTATTTCATCATATAAGTTTACTACAACCTGTATTCATTTTTGTGTTGATGGACAATCGTATGTTCCCAGTTATTTACCATTATAAATAAAATTGCTGTGAGCATTTGTATAAATGCCTAGGAGAATTTCTGGGTTATAGAGTGGATGCATATTTGAATTTCTAAGATATTGACAAATAATTTTTCTCAGATGCTAATCTAATATAGCATCAGAAATCTATTTTTAATTTAATTCAAGTATATTATTTTGATTCTTAAACTTCCTTTAAATTTTTCTTTATCTTTCATGTCAAGACATAAGAAAGGATGAAAATAAATAGATAAATGATACCTATTTTGTGATATTTTAAATAAATATCTAGACAAATTAAGAAAAACAAATTTAACATTATCAGTCTTGGCAATGTTAAAGTACAACCTAAGTGGCAGAGGTTTGGAGGTAGAAACAGATAAGAAAATGTGGTGGAAATGACATGGTAAATAATATACTCATCTTCCAAGTAAAGAGTCAAACAATATTACCAAAATTTGATAGACGAGTAGACCAATTTGTAAGTATATTATTAAATGTAACTAAATTAACCAATAGAGAATTAAAAATATTTGTTATATATATTTTTAAGACAGGGTCTTGCTGTGTAGCCCAGGCTGCAGTGCAGTGGTGTGATCCTAGCTCACTGCAGCCTCAAACTCCTGGGCTCAAGCAATGCTCTGACCTTGGCCTCTTAAAGTGCTAGGATTATAGGCATGAACCATCATGCCTGGCCTTAGTGTAATTTCTAAAAATAGGCCAGGTGTGTGGAAAAGTAAGTTAGCTAACTAGTAACTGACCGGAGAAGTCATTAACCAATAGGTAATTTCTAAGTTGATAAGTGAACAAACTGATATATAAAAGTATACGGGCAGAGTTGAACAGGAAATAAGAAGATACTGCAGAAAAAAATAACTTTGCTATTAAACAAATTTATTTCTGTACAAATTAATTAAAAATATATATCTATATACTAGCTTGATAAAAACATGAAAAGCCTAAAACAATTGTTGCGTCGGAGGGTGTCTAAAAATTTGGCTTGAAAATTTCTGGCACATCACATAAATGGAGACAGAATTAGTTGCAAGGTTCATCTATCTGTTAAAATAAAATCTAGGATCTAGAAATAGAAATTCCATTTGACCCAGCAATCCAATTACTGGGTATATACTCAAAGAACTATAAATCATTCTACTATAAAGACACATGCACACGTATGTTCATTGGAGCCCTGTTTACAATAGCAAAGACCTGGAACCAACCCAAATGCCCATCAGTGATAGACTGGACAAAGAAAATGTGGCACATATACACCATGGAATACTACACAGCCATAAAAAAAAAAAACGATGAGTTCATACCCTTTGTAGGGACTTGGATGAATCTGGAAGCCATCATTCTTAGCGAACTGACACAAGAACAGAAAACCAAACACTGCATGTTCTCACTCATAGGCGGGTGTTGAACAATGAGAACACATGGAGTCGGGGAGAGGAGCATCACACACTGGGGGCAGTGGAGGAGGGTAAGGGAGGGACAGCCGGGGGTGCGAAGGGTGGGAGGGCTAACATGGGGAGAAATGCCAGATGTAGTATGCACCTATGCAACAACCCTGCATGACCTGCACATGTACCCCAGAACCTAAAGTAAAAAAAAAATTAATTAATTAATTAAATCTAACCAGTTTCTTGGAGAAGCATAATACTCAAGGTACTGAGCCCAGAAAGAAACTTCCCAAATCCTCACATAAAAGAAACTATGCTATATGAAGAATGAAACACTCAAGAAGATATGTATAAAAACAGCGACAAATTTTATAGAAAATACATTACGGTTTTCCTCAATGTAGCCCCATGGAAAAATGCCAAACCTCAATTCAGTAAATAGAAATTTATAGCAGTAACCGGAACTTTTGATGCAGGTATTCAGCTCCCTACTGACAAGCTTACTGTAGAAATTGTTTAGAGTATATAAAAGAACAGATAAGACTGCATTGCCTTCAGGTTATCCTCCAAAAACATTACTTTTCTCAGGTATTTGATAAGTATTAATGGAAGCAAAAATGAGAACATACTGCTTGGAAAGTACCTTCGGTAAAACTTTTTTCTAAATGTGGAACCAAGTGCTTTTTATAAGCATACAATCAATGAAATTATCAAGTTTTATTTAATGTGAGAGTTATTTGCGATAGCAAGGAAAATTACCATCTTTAAATTGTATCTTTTTCAAAATATGAAATTCTTTAGTTGGATTAAATTTATGCCATGAAATATTAATAATTCCAATACTAAATGTATTGTCTGATTTGAGCATGAATAATAACTTTACTCTTCCTCAATTTAACATGATTCCATTTTTATTATCTATTGCCTGATTAATATCAGGTAATGTTTCTGCAAAATGCAGAAGAATCCAAATAAGTGACAATTCTTGGGTCTACAGACGTCATTTTTTCCATTATATTTGGATCTCATCTTTCATGGGAAGAAAAAAAAAACCTTCTACATTGTTCCTCTGTTTATTTTATATCTAGTTTTCCATTCCCTTTAACTGCAAAACTTCTCAAATAAATGATGTTTGCTCTGTTTTTCCCTCCTCTTCCATGCTTTAAGCTTTAGCAATTTGTTCATTGCTGTTGCTTCTTTTGAAACAAATCAGAAAAATCACTGATTACAATGAAATCATCTTTAAAAATTTTTTTTCTTGAGTATCTCCCATAGTCATGTTCTCCTGTAATCTTTCTCTTTGAAGAACATATCTATTTTGTATATTTCTATTTGATTTCCAATTGCTTCTCCATTATCTTTGTTGGAATTTTTTTTTTTTTTTTTTTTTTTTTTTGCTTTTTCTATGGATTGTTAAAGGTCATGCTGTTCTCTCCTCTTTCTCACAAGTGACATCATCTACTTTTTCGTCTTCAAAAGTAAGTCCAACAGGAATATTTTGCTATCATTATCTGTTTCCTCTATTACCGATATGTATTTTCTGACCTCCTCAGAACCTGGTAGCTTTATGCATAACCAGTCCAATCTAGAAATATCTCAAATGTGTATTTACTGACAAATGGATTAATAAAGTATGGTCTAACCACAATTAACTACCCAACTGGCTTTCTTTCACAGTCTAACAAGGGACAAATCCTACTTGGGCTGTTTAATCCCATCTTCTCATCCAACTCTATTCTCCCTGTTCTGTTAGCTATACTTCTATGGTGCTGTTGTATTCCTTGAAATCTCTCTCAGCCTCAACTCTTTTAATGCAACAAACCTAAAGTTTTGATTTCAGAGGAAAAATAAAGAGAACAAAAAACTCCACCAAATGTCTTTTAACTAATTCACCTTTCCAACTCACTTCTTCAATTACAATATTGTATTCTTTTTTATTGACCTCCAAAACCTCTTGAAGAGGCAATTTCATATCCAAACTTCCCTGGATATAAGCTCATTTCCATCTCTCTCCTATTGTCCTAAAATTAGTCTCCTGCACTAATAAAGTGAAATCTAAGCCTTCTTGACCAGTTTTCACCTTAGGGAATCTTTTTGGTGCACTTCATATTCCTGTAATGCCTTTTTCTCCATGAAACTATAATCCCGTTTTTATTCTTCGGCAAGAATTGCTCTCTGACTTCTTCAACTCAGTCTCCTTCTAGGAGGTTTCATTCCAATCCAAATATTGGAGATTGAGTCCCATACCCACATCTCCAGTCCTAAATTAGATTTTCAGCTAGGCCAGAATTTCCAACTTTCTATTAAACATCTTTATTTGAATGGCTGCAAGATGTTAAGAAAATGCCTTTTTATCATCAAAACTTTATTTTCTATTTTCCACCCCCACTGTTTGCTGATGCTGCCATCCTCCTAGTCCTCCAGACAGAATTTCTGTCACATCCATGGATCTTGTTCTTCTTCCCTCACATCCACAATGTCCCAGGTTCTGGATGTCCTGCCTCTCTAGTAACGGCTTTCACACTTGTGGCCACCATATTTTGCCAAACCCTCCTTCTCCCCTGATAACTCTCAGAATGCTCTCCCTGTAGCCGCTCCTCCAATTCACTTTATATACTACCCAAAAGGGAAATCTTTTGAAATGAAAATCTCACTCTGTGAGAATCTAATTACCTAACCTAAAGTACAGTTGCAGATTGCCTTTGTTCATTATTTGCCAACTCAATACATTGAAATAATAATTTGCACAATCATTACCCTATGTTTTGTTTGTAGGATGCTAAATGATTCACTTAACAGATTCGTTTCAACAAATTAACATAATTGACTTAACTGAAAAAAATATTTGTTATATTGGCACCATCTATATACAACCACTGGGTTTTTAGAATTTCAGTTAAGTAGCTGGTTATACAGCTTCTGATTTACAGAAGATATATACATTTTCCATCTTTAACATTTTCTTTTATAATGAAAGGTTGATTCACTTCTCCTGCAATGTGATGGGTATTACCACAGTGATGCTATATTTCCTAGTACCTATGAAAATTGTATTTGCTTTCTAAGCTGAATAATTCAAACCTTTATATAGATGGCCACCACTTTAACTTCTGAACACATTTTCCTCATTAAGGGGGAGGAAGAGTGACATGAGGAAGACAGCACACATTGAAGATAAGTCCTCTGATGTGAAGCTATTGACATAAAATGTTATCCAGAGCAAGTTTTTTTTTTTTTTTTTTTTTTTTTTTTTTTTAATATCTAATTTTAATTTTTTTTTGTTTGGGTTATTTTTTACAAACGGGGTAAAAAAGTATTTTATATAAGAATTTTTTATAAATTTAATGAAATTTTTTTTTTTTTTAAAAATT
>CAUYLG010005130.1:0-37986 GCA_963573385.1 Cacajao melanocephalus | reverse complement strand
TTAGGTTTTGAGATACATGTGAAGAACATGCAAGATTGTTGCATAGGTACACAGGTGGCAGTGTGATGTGCTGCCTTCCTCCCTTCACCTATATCTGGCATTTCTCCCCATGCTATCTCTCCCCAACTCCCCATCCCCACAGTCCCTCCCCGATTTCCCCCCAACAGACCCCAGTGTTTGATGCTCCCCACCCTCTGTCCATGTGTTCTCATTGTTCAACACCCACCTATGAGTGAGAACATGCAGTGTTTGATTTTGTGTTCTTGTGTCAGTTTGCTGAGAATGATGGTTTCCAGGTTCATGTCCCTACAAAGGACATGAACTCATCGTTTCTTATGGCGGCATAGTATTCCATGGTGTATATGTGCCACATTTTCCCAGTCCAGTCTATCATTGATGGGCATTTGGGTTGGTTCCAGGTCTTTGCCATTGTAAACTGTGCTGCAATGAACATTCGTGTGCATGTGTCCTTATAGTAGAATGATTTATAATCCTTTGGATATATACCCAGTAATGGGATTGCTGGGTCAAATTGAATTTCTATTTCTAGGTCCTTGAGAAATCGCCACGCTGTCTTCCACAATGGTTGGTGGGAGATTTATACTTTTAAGAAATTCTCTTATTGTCATTTAGATGAGGCATCCAGATGGAGCATTTTTAGGTCCACCTATCTCTGTTGTTTGACTCCATTTTCTGTGTATTACCGAAAACAGTACATTATTCTCATTTAAACAAAGTATGGCAAATTAAAGTGAGTGGTTGATAGATGTCAGTAGAACTGACAGAATAGGAAGTGGGCAAGAGTGGATTAGTTTTTCATTGTTACCTTTTGACTTTGAGTTTTAACAAAAACTTGGATAATTTTAAAATCTGGTTTTTAGAAAAGAATATAATGGAGGGGAATGTTTTACAAATTATTACAAAAGTATTATGTATATATTATGATACACTTAAGCCTTTTTAAAAAGGTACATTCTATTTTCTGGTGTTAGGTTTTCATTTTTATGGCTTCTTCAGATTACTCCCTTTACCTTTGTATGACACTGTGATTTTTCTGAATAACAAGGAACAATGGTATAGGTATTTTTCTTTTATGCTTATATGATGATGAGAAATCTGAAATTGTTTGTCTTTAGTTTTTTTTCTTTCTTTCTTTCTTTTTTTGAGACAGTCTTGCTCTGTCACCCAGGCTGGAGTGCAGTGGCGTGCATGATCTTGGGTCACTGCAACCTCCGCCTCCTGGGTTCAGGCAATTCTCCTGCTTCAGCCTCCCGAGCAGCTGGGACTGTGGGCACATGCCACCATACCCAGCTACTGTTTTGTATTTTTAGTAGAGATGGGGTTTCATCATATTGGCCAGGCTAGTCTTGAACTCCTGAACTTGTGATCTGTCCACCTCGGCCTTCCAAAGTGCTGGGATTACAGGTATGAGCCACTGTGCCCAGCCTTGTCTTTCGTTTTTATTCTTGTTAATAGAAAAATCAAACTCTGTAAGATATCTTTAAAAGGTTTCTTCTGAGCCAATATGAGTAACCACCATCTTGGGAAAAACAGTCTTAAAGAGGCCTGAGAAAGGTACCTGATTTCTGTTTTATACTAATGGTGGCCAGTTGTGCCTAAACTCCAAAAGGGAAGGCACAGCTGGCCACCATTATTATAAAATGAGTTGTGTCTGACCCCTCTTCCCATCATAGCTTGAAACTCAGTTTGAGGTTTCTCTGGAGTCCTGTTGGCCAAGAAGGAAGTCTGTTCTGTCAGTGGGGGTGTTATCAGTGGTGAATCTGTATGGATCTCCAGCAACTCGATCCTTGCCTCCTTGGAGGAAATAATTCTGCTGAGGGGTATAAGTAGATTTAAGGCAGAGTGAGAGACCAAAGCAAGTTTGAGAGCAGGAGTGAAGGCTTATTAAAAATAAGAGCAGGAATGAAAGGAAGGAAAGTACACTTGGAAGAGGGCCAAGTGGGTGACTTGGGAGATCCAAATGCCCTGTTCTGCCCTTGACTTGGGGTTTTGTACATTGGTATGGTTCCTGGGTTTCCGTTTCTCCTCCCTAGATGTTTCCCTTGGGTTGGGCTCTCTGCATGTTCAGTGGCTTGCCAGCACTTTGGAGGGGCCATATGCACAACTGAAGTTGTGTACGTGCTCACTTGAGGCATTTTTCCCTTTCCAGTTGAGCATTCCTAGAGGAAAGTCATATACCGGTTAAACTGTGCCATTTTGCGTCTTAGTGCACATGCTTTAGCCAGCACACCCGGCTCCTGAGATACTATTGGGAAGCTGCTGATCACCAGCTTCAGGCGTTTTCTGTCTGTCGGGAGACGGTCTTTCCCTGGCACCAGCTGCAACCGATTATTATTTTAGAGAGGCAGTTTAACAACCCCCAGAGCTGATGGTCACCTGACAGTCTTTAGTTTACATTCTTATAAATTAACTGCATGAGATGAATGATAGAAAGGTACTAGTGCTGCCCAGTAAGATAGATCTGGATGAACTCTTTATTTGATTTTGCTGTTTAAAAAGCACCATGCATGCTCGTCGTCTTTTTATCTGTGGATAACTGCACTTAAGTCAGGTAATTCCAGACTCAGCAAGTATAAGTTAATGTTTTCCTCTGTCACTTTTGAAGTATACAGAAAATACCTTGTAGTTTGTATGTTAGTAGTTTTGAAATAAATATATATTTTGAATAAGGAAATATTCTGAAATATAAGAAGCCATGGAGATAGAAAAAAGTCAAAAGCCAAGAGATCAAACTAAGTTTCTAAAACTGAGGGAAAACATTGTCAAAGAGGATGAACATATTTGTTGAGTGATCAATTGGGATAATTTGATTTGAACAGATGCTTTTCAAGATTACATTTCTAGTTAATGTCAAGGCAGAATTCACATTTGGTTTAACTACGTAGCTGTGGTGTGTTGCTGCCTGGATCCATTGGACTATTAGGTAGAATCTTGGCTTGTGGTTAATTGTTGATTTAACAACTGTATTCAGAGACATCTAGAAGGCAACTCTCTCATTGCATACCATAAATCTCTTTTTCTGAACCTGTTCTTTTGAACATTTTTATTGATGATTTGACACAGAGATAGCATGCTCAGCAGGTTTACAGATAATAATACAATGATGTTTTCATTGTTGCTGAAGATATTCATGGACTTAATTAATGGTCCTGAAGGGTAACAATTAAAATCATATCCACGTTTTGTAGATTTGACTACAAAGTCTCTTGATTCCTTTCAATTCAAACATTTGACTTTAAGGCTGTGCTTCTCAAATGTTAGTGGAGATCTTGTTTAAATGCAGATTCTAACTCAGTCCTAGATTAGGGTCTGTGATCAGCATTTCTGAGTGAGCAGGTGATGCCCATGCTGCTGGCGTGTACCCAGTATTTTGGGTGTGGGGTCTCAGCCGTATGGACAGTGGCTTAAGTCACTGAGAATGGTTTAAGGCAGGGATTGGCAAGGTGAGTCGGTAAGGGCCCAGGAAATAAATATTTTAGACTTTTTGAACCATTTTGTTTCTGTCCCAAATGGCTTGACTTTGCCATTGCAGTGCCAGCTATGGGCGACAAGTAAACTCATGAGCCTGTGTTCCAGTAAAGCGTTTACAGAAACAGGTGGACTTGAGCTTTTATTTCCTGACTTCTGGTTTGATGTATTCAGAATGTCAGTCTTAAATAACGAAATTCAGAGAATAAAATTAAATACAGAGATTGTTCGAGCTCAGAGCTTGAGGATGGCTACCTGGGAGCATAGATTCAGGTTGCCTTGAGTATACATACACTCCAGTTAGTAGCAGTTACAAGTGGGCTTTTAAGGGAAAAAGAAGAGGCAGTTCCTAAGTCATTTGCCAAGAATTTACATTAAAATGACATGTCTAACAGCTGCTGGATAGCTGTACATTGTTCTTTGTATCACAAATTCCAGGAACATGAGGGTAATGAGTGGGATAGTCAGGGACAAATGCCTTTAAATAATTGCCCTTGGACCCACACTCTTGTCTCTGGGTATGATAAGTTTTATATATTTCACATAGCTCTGATGGCTCTGAGCTATTTTTCTTTTTTTGAGAACAAATGTTATATTTTAAAGAATTTTCGTTAATGTAATTTGCATATAATTTCATAAAAATTCTTAAATTATCCAAATAAAAACATAGAAGTAATTTTTTGAAACTATCAAAATGTTTCAGTTGAATTAAATTTAACTTAATTTTAGAATAATTTGCAAGTTGTCCTTTTAAAAACATACATAGTTTGAAATGTTGAAAATATAGATACATACATGGAAAACTGAATATATGTCTTGTTTCATCTTGAAGGCAGAGAGAACTAAAGTAGAAAGGTTTCTTCACTGCTGTTCGATCTCAGACTCCTCCCAAGAAGGACTAGGGTCAGCAGGCCGTAGTCTCTAGTCCCCTTTCAGTGCCTAGACATACCTTAGCTACATCTTCATATACCATTACTTGCACATGTCATCAGACTAAATGTATTTGTCTGTGACCTGTTTTTACTTCCTATGGCTTGAAGTCATTTAACATGGCTGTCTTAATATATATTAAAATGGCAGGTGGTGATTAGTACTATGAAGAAAAGTGGAGTAGGAAAAGAATGATGGTGAGGGTACCACCTTAGGGTAATCCTGGGCTCTTATACAAGAGATGACATTTGAGCTGAAAACTGAATATTGTCTCTCAGTGTACTAGTGGGTTCAGTTTGCTAATCTGTTAAGGTTTTTATGTGTGTTTCTGAGTTACTGAACTATTAGAAAGAGTTGTTTGGTCTTCTACCAGGCCATTTAAAAAATATTCATTCTGACTGGTTATCACAGTTATGCTCTGCTTTTAGAATGAATTGAGAAGTTTTCCATCTATTTCTAGGCCCTTGAGTATTAAAATAATAAAGGAACAACCTATTCCTTGAATGTTCTCTACTTGCACGCATGAAGAAGGTAGTCCTTTCCAAGCTCCTTGGATTCCAAGCAGTGCTGTTTCTCTCCCCTTTCCCTTCCAAGGGCACACGCACATCTTGGGTAGCTGCACCTATTCCCTGGTGGTCCTTGAGAAGGGTGGCAGAAGCCGGGGCAGGGGAAGGCTTCTTTGCTACTGGTTCCTGGCTTCTGTTCTCAGAAGTACCCATCAGGCTCCAATAGCAATTTATTCTGTGTGGTTGTATTGGAGAAAGTACCGGAAGGGCAAGGGACAGGATGGTGGATTTGGGCTGCCATCTTCTAAGAAACATTCCCTTGCTGTTATGGGCTTTATTATTTAGAAAGTATATGTTCCAGTCTTCTGTTAGAGCTGGGGCAAGGGAGAGGGGAAGACACGTGTGCCTAGTGCCCAATCCGCCCTCTTATCATTGAGCATTGAAAGTCACTTGTCCCAGTACTGCCATTAGGTCCTCGGGTTTACAAATGGCTTATTAAAAATATATAATTAGCAAAGATCTATTGTAGTTTTGTATTTTAAGTTTTATTCATGTTCTGGTTTTTTTGAGGGGGAAGTCCCTGATACTTTGGAAATTGTGCATGGTGTACATTGTGAATGTGAAAGAAACTTGTTATATAGGTACGAAGGTTTGAAAGCTGCAAAGTAGGGCAGGGTGTGGTCGCTCATGCCTGTAATCCCAGCACTTTGGGAGGCTGAGGTGGTCAAGAGATCGAGACCATCCTGGGTAACACAGTGAAACCCCATCTTTACTAAAAATACACACAAAAAATTAGTTGGGCATGGTTGCATGTGCCTGTAGTCTCAGCTACTCAGGAGGCTAGGCAGGAGAATTGCTTGAACCTGGAAGGCAGAAGTTGCAGTGAGCCGAGATCGTGCCACTGCACTCCAGCCTGGGCAACAGACCGAGACTCTGTCTCACAGAAAAAAAAAAAAAAAAAGAAAACTGCAAACTTATGTGTAATAGTGAAATCCTTAGAATATTAATATATTAATAAATGTCTATTTTCAGGAAGAGATCTACATTATACCTGTGCTCTGTTGTGCTCTATAGAAAAATTAGAACTTGATCTCTCTTTGGATAAAATTTATTTCAGAATCTTGACAAAACTTTTGGAGGTGTCAGATGATCCTCAGGTCTTAGCTGTTGCAGCTCATGATGTTGGAGAATATGTGCGGCATTATCCACGAGGCAAACGGTAAGAGAAAGCCATTCATTTCATCTGGTTTCTTGAAACTTTCAATGTAGAGTCCTAAATAATGTACTTACCCAAAATGGAATAGGTTAGCAAAGGAACTAACAAACACGAATGCAGAGTCATGCAGTGGGTAAGTGCCCAGACTGAACTCGCCTGCTTGGTCTTCAGATCCCAGCTCTCCCACCTAGTACCTGTGAGATTGGGCAAGTCCCTTAACCTCTTGTTCCTTGGTTTCCTCCTCTGTGAATATGAGGAGTGAGTGAGTTAATATTAATAATAATGTAAAACAGAATCATGCTCTATACATAGTAAGCACTCTCGGTTTGTTGAAGCAAGTCAATCAGTAGTAGTTCAGTTGTCAAGTGAAGTGTCCGCTACTTCAAGCAATAGCAGTTCTTCTACCCTTTTGATATCATGGGATTTTTCACCTTGAATTTTGCTTCTCTAAGAACATTATGTTTGTTATTAACTTCGTGGTGGACTTTTTTTTTCCTTTTTACAAGTTTCTCAGGAACGAAGTCTCAAAATGTTGTCTCTGGCAGAGTTTTGACCTTTTCTCCATCTCAAACAATAACATTTGTCAGCTGACAAACTTTTATGACAAAAATATTCTGGAGACTACAAGTAAATGTTTTGCTGGTCCATTGATATATTTTTGGGTATAGTAAGTCCTCTCTTAACATCTTCCATAGGTTCTTGGAAACTGAGACTTTAAATGACAGCAGATTCTCGAGTAATGTCCTTTGCTTGTTTCATATCATTTCACTTGAAGTCAGTTTCCAAGAACCTATTGATGTTAAGTGCAGATTTGCTGTACGGAAATATCGTATTTCCTATCCATGCTTTTCTTTGATCGCTATCGGGTGTCTCAGTATGCAGGTTTACATCTGCTTCTTAATGTGGAGCCCTTTTCACTCTTGTTTTACATGTTTGTTATTTTCATGACGGTTTTTGTAGTTCAGAGAAACACTTTTGATCCAATTACTTGTTTTTGTAAGTTTGGGTGCAGAGCATAACATGACAGTTAATTGTCCCCCAGTTGCAAATTTAATAATTATTATCAGTAAATGCAAATAACAAAAATAAACCAACTTACGTTATCAACTGTACTGGCCAATTGAGTTCCTTTAACGGACTTGTAACCTTTTAAGATGGTAACATTCTGAGAATCAAACACAATTGAGCATTAACCTTACTTTTCAAATATACACTATGTACGGGAACAACACTGTTCCATTGCTTTTTCTTCAGGAGGCACAAACCACCTGTGGCCCCTGATAGAAGGCCAGAAGTCACACCTTGATGATTAGTGCCCAGCACTCATCCTTAGGGAATGTGCCCCCTTCGCACGTATGACTTAATAGCGCAAGACTGGTGTAGTGAACGTTGTTTCAACAATTAAAACATTGTGACATGTGAAAGCTGTGTCAAACTCTCTTACAGGGCTTGTACAGCTACACTTTTTTTTTTTTTTTAAAGGTGTCTGGCATCTAAACCACCTTCCTGTATTCCAGGAATTCCCCATTTTACAAGGCATGATCTCTCCCGTTATAGAAGATTAAAATGACAGAAATTCACTTTGCCATCTTCTCTTACATTTAGCCACATGCCCATGGCCTAAAAGCTCAGTTGTAAGCCAGTATAGCTACCCCAGACGTCCAGCAGGAACGAGAGATAGAGGGCAAGTGTGGAGATAGCCAGCTCCACGGGGAGGGGAAGAGGTGGCAGCTCCGGGTAGCTGGGTGTGAACAAAGTAAGCTGTGGGGTCAAGGGCCAAGCTGAAACGGCACCCTCACTGGACTACATGATTTCGATGGTGATTCAGCCTGGCCAGCCTTCAGGTACAGTTGTCCAGCTTTCCAAGCCATATACAGTTACCTTTCAATAAACTATTTTGCTGCAGAATTGTCAGGCAGGGCAAAGTTTTTGTTACTTGTAACCTAACATATTGACTGATATTCTCTGTTTAATCTGACAAACCACTGTACTGCCTTTGAATCCAAATACAGATGTCCAATTTTCTGTGCTGTCACAGGATTCTGAATATATTAATGCTCCCATTATGTAACACTTTTCATTTTGTACAATGACAATGTGATGATGTCTCTTTCACCTCACTAGACTGTGAACTTCTCAGCAGAGCCACCTGTATTTGCCTAGACAGTGTTCACCACACAGTAGGGTATATTTGTGGAGGGAAAAAACTACCAAAAGAATTATGCTTGTTCTCTTAAAATACAGACGTTTCTATCTGGTAAATATCTTTATGTTCCTTTGTACAAAACCTAGCACAGCACATGCAAATACAAATTAAATTGTTTGATAGTGGCACAAACATTTTATGGATTTTTATTTTTTAACTTATAGTCATCATGAAAAGTAACAAACGCTCATTATAGAAAACTTGAAAAATACAGAAAAGAATAATGAAGAAAAAGGACACCCTTAATACTACAAAGTATGAGATAAAAATCATTTTTTAGTTTTTTCCCATGCATATATAGTACGTTTTTTCTTCAGAAACTGATATGTAACATCTCCTATTTTATTTCCTGCATTTCCTCATTTATCATGGATATTTTCCATCTACAAAGTTTTAAAAATATGGTTTAATGCTATGTATAGGTACACATGTTCCAGTTTACTCAAATCTTACTACTGGGCATGTAATTTGTTTCTAAATTTTCAGTATTATAAAAACAGACTTAACATCTGTATAAACATTTCTGGTTATTTTCTTTGCTGGCCCCTTCAGATAGATTTGGTGAGATGATATGAGTACTTTTGAGCCAGAAAGATTCTTTTCACACCTTTTTTCAAGCATTCATGATATTGGACATTTGTATTATCTGAAAATAATTGGTACTCCAAGTGCATCTGAAATTGAGAAGATGAGAAATGTCTGTTTATTTCAATAGCAGTGTGAGTTTCAGTGAGGCAAGATCATCCACTTGGTATGAGACCTGCCGGGCTCTGGGGTGGAGAGCAATAAAATGTAGTTTACTAAATGCTTAATAAATAAACATATCAATCATTAAAAGCTCTTCAAAATTTTATTGGCTGGTGGTAATAAGGAACAAGCGTTTAGAATGTCAAAAACACTGCTTTTGCTAAGCAGCGTATTTTTGGTGAGAATTATATGAGATGAAAAATATGAACATTCAGCACAGTGCCCAGCGTGGGGGAAAGGGCTCACATTTGATATTACTGTAAATGGTGTGTGAGCTCTATGTTTTTAATCAGTCCTATTTTGCTCACCACTTGGCAGTTTTCTGAGATTGTATTTTGATCCTGATTATTCACAGATTCCAGATTTGTAAATTTTCCCACCTAAAAAGGTTTATTTTCAACACCTGTATCAATACTGGAGGTGCTTTTGCAGTTATCCATAAAGTGGTGAATTATTGGAGTCACTAATGGACACATTTCCAGCTGTGGGGGAACAAGGCAGCATTCTAGCGTCCTGTGTTCTCTCTTATGCTAGAAACAAGCGTCCTTTACGCAGTCTGCTTAGTGCCACTTTTTTTTTTTTTTTTTTTTGCATTTTTGTGGTGTTTTTGTGTGCATGTATGGTGATTTTGCTGTTTAAAATGGCCCGCAAACCTACTGCTGGAGTGCTGTCATGTTCCTAAGTACCAGAAGGCTGTTATATGCCTATGGAGAAAACTCGTGTGTCAGAGAAGCTTCCTTCAGGTAGGAGCTATGGTGCTGTTGGCTGCTAGCTGAGGCCTCAGAGGCAGTCCAGAGAACAAGCGGCCTGTGACCGTGCTCTGTGAAGCTCAGTGGGGCTCCAGAGCTCACTGTGAAAGGATCTTGTCAGCTATTTTAAGGATTTGGGTCCTTTTGTTTTATTTATATTTTTATTTTTATTTTTTAGAAACGGGCTCACCCTGTAGGTCCAACTGGAGTGCAGTGGTGCGATCATAGCTCACTGTATCCTTGAACTGGGCTCAAGTGATCCTCCTGTCTTAGCCTCTCGAGTAGCTGGGGTTCTACAGGTGCACGTCACCATAGCTGGCTAATATTTTAATTTTTGTGTGGAAACAGCATCTCACTGTATTGCCCAGGCTGGTCTCGAACTCCTGGGTTCAAGCAGTTGTTCCAGCTTGGTCTTCCAAAGTGCTAGGATTTACAGGCATGAGCCACTGTGCCTGGCCTGAGTCCTTTCGTTAAGAGAAGTGAAGCTGCTGAATTGTTTTAAGTAGTAAAAATGAGATGCAGTTTTTTGCCAAGATCCCTTTGACTACAGTGAGAGTAGGAGGCAGGAGAGCAGCCCTGTATCATCATCATCATCATCATCATCATCATCATCATCATCATAGCAGAGCTGGGCTCAATGTCCTGTAGGGACGTAGGCTTTATGGCCTTCAATCATCACAGCAATGCTGTAAAGATGTCCTTCTCCTCACTATTTGTCAGGGAGGAATTTATAATTACCATGTTTGATAAATGGCTGAGCTGCTATGTTAGATAATGTTTTAAAGTACAGTGCCTGACATGCAGTAAGCGCTCAGTTAATGTTTGATTTTACTTATATTATATTCTTTTTTCCCCCTCAGTTCAATATATTTTTTTAAAAACCAGGCTTTAAAGAATAAAATATGAAAAGGTATGCAGGTTAAAGCTTCCCTTTCACTCTGACCCCATCTACTTAGTTCTTCCTGACCCAGAAACCTTATTGATCTGTTAGATTGTCTTAAGCCACCAACCACCATACTGCATTAAGGCATCACTTGCCACTGACTATGTAGTAGGTATGCTCCACTAGACAGGACTGGTGGCTGAAGAATGGGCAGGGCAGTCCACACTGTTGTTTGAGAGTTGAGCCTCCACAGCTCTGTAACCACACCTTTGCCGAGGAACAGAGGACCTGTTTCTGTGCATGAAGAAAATAGCCCTTTTCACTTTCTTTATGTGTGTAATAAGTGAATTTTCAGGGTGTCGGAAGTGTGGTGCTAGAAAGCAGTGTCGGTTGTCAGTCATCTCGGTGCCCTGGAAGATATGCATGTCCTCCTCTGTCTCATGCCCAAGTCACGTGGCCTATCGCATTGTTGTGAGAAAGGGGTGGATATCTTAAAATCAGTGGTCTTTTCCAGGAAATTAGCATGGGTGCTCTTTAACCCTCTGTTCCCTGCTGTCTACATCTAAGCCCATATGTGTCACACAGTACAGTCACTGGTAGGCTTGATATTGATTGTATGTTATTATAAAAATTAGGTGGTATTCAATACTGATATTAAACAAGCAAGAAATGCTAATATAAAGATGTTAATAATGACTTAGAAAACCATAATTTAAAATACTAGTGACTGGGTGGGATCTAGGCAGATGACACTTTTCTGAATTAGAGATGAGAAATGAGAACAACTGTTGGATTTATCATTAGGAATTCAAAAGAGAAAATATTTGAATGCTGTAAATCTGTGGCTTAGAAAGACACATGTTTGGTTTATTTACGTAGATTGTTACTTTCCTTTTTAGCGTTTTGACATTTGAGCTGCCTGCTTACAGACTGAATTTGAGAGTAATTGCATCTCTCACCACGTCTCTGTTGTTCGCAGGGTCATCGAGCAGCTTGGTGGGAAGCAGCTGGTCATGAATCACATGCATCACGAAGACCAGCAGGTCCGCTATAACGCTCTGCTGGCCGTGCAGAAGCTCATGGTGCACAACTGGTATGCCCTGGCTTTTTTTCACACTCGTACATTAGTCTGAAGACTCTCACTCACCATTCTGAAAGTTCTTATGTAAAACTCAGTGATTTTGATTAAAAGTTTAGAAATATGTTTTAGTAATTCAGAGCAATGACACAATAGTTTTAAAAAGACAAACTGCACTAAAGGTCTCAAGGCATGTATATTCAAAATAATAATTTCAAAAACAATTCCGGAAGTAACTAAAAGGACCCTGTGAAATAAGTCAGTCAGTCCTTTTTGGAGTTGAATGCATTTATACTGCTTATTCCTTTAGAAATCCCACAATTTGCAAAGCTTAACTATTCAGCATATGATAACCTGAGTGAATTTTACCAATTCATATAAAAACATTAAAAGGTGATTTAATCAACTCAGATTCAGCTCTCACATTTCATTCGCTATAGTTTTTGCTTTTGAAGTAACTAAAGTTGTGCTTCTTTGTTGTCTGTTTTTATTTTTAAAATAAAAATGATTGACTTTTGTACCCACTTAAAACAAGATGAAGCTTAACTACTTAGACATAGTGGTGAGCCCTTTATGTACATAATAGAAGAAATGAAGATTCCCCTTGGCATAGCTGCTTTTAGCTATAGGTTGGGTGTTCACTGCCTTCAACACTATCCTAAACAGTTCAGATGTCTCTCCGTTCCCCACCCTCTGGAAGGATGCTCTGTTTTGGACTGCTTTTGTTAAGGAACAAATACACATTGCTTGTAACTTACATAATGCTACCAGCACTTCCAAAGGAGAGGATTAATGATGCACTAGCATGGGTGTGTTTGAAGTTGCAGACAAATGCAGTGTAGGAGAATATCCAGGAGTGCTGCTGTGGTATCATGTGTTAAATATTATGTTCCTGCCACTTAAGCACTCTTCTCGTAAATACTGACATCTGTGTAATTCTTACAACTGCTTTTTGAGCGCTTGCTTTGTACCCTGATAAGTCAAGTGTACAAGTTTGTACCCTGATAAGTTAAATGATAAGTTCGGTATGATGGAAGTGAGTGCAACTGTACATAGGATGATTAGAGAAGGCCTCCCTGAGTAGGTCATATAGCTAAGTTGACAATTAAGGAACCAGCCATACAGCTCAGTTACTGGAGTGAATAAGCATTTGAGGCAGAGGGAATGAGAGGTGAAAAGGCTGTGAAGTACTAATGAACTTGGCTTGTTTAAAGCAGTGTACAGGGACTTATGTGGTTGTGACACTCAGGGATGGAGGTGTCTGATTGTAGAGGGGACCTGATTGTGTAGGACCGTGTAGGCTATCATTTGACTCCTGTAAGATGAGTTGAAAACCATTGCAAGGGTATTAAATAGGGGAATGACAGGATGTGGTTTATGTTTTAAAATGGTCACTTAGGCTACTCCCTGGAGAATGGATTGTTCGTTCAAGGGTAAGTGAGAAAGCATGAAGAGCATTTTGGCTGGTTCTCATGGTAGTCTAGGGCTGAGATAGTTGGTGGCTTGGCCTAGATGACAAACATTGAGACGATAAACATTGAGATAATCTTGGGGTAGATTCAGAGCTAGTGCTGGCAGCACTTGGGCTGAAAATGTTTTTACTTTTTTCTGTAACTTCGGTGCAAGAAGAATGGGATCAAAACAGAAGGTAACCCCGGAATGGTTTTAGCAGGAGGAAAAACTTCAAGTCTGTCAGTAAAGCATAGAATATACCACTGGATTTCTCTCTTTACTTCACTTTAGCCCTAGCTAGATTTTTCAACATAAATCAATTATTTAGTAATTTCCTGTCTTATGGTTTGTTTATATCTCTTTCAGGAAATTAATTTAAAGGATGTTGGCATTTAATAGAATTTGAGGCCATTGCAACCAATGAGCTTATAGTTGCCAGATGTTTTTCTAAAGTTTCTGTGAAAGTCAAAGTTTTATTTTCCCATTGTGTTGAAATTAGGGATATTGAAATATAATTATTTATTACTTTATTTCTCTTGAAGTCTTTCTTGTTGGTTTTAGTGGTGGTCTTGTTTTTTTTTTTTATTTAAATAAAATTTATATTCCTAATATGAAAGGCAAGATGCGTATGAAATAGGATGTTGACCTTTTCCCTTTCCCAGTGGAGGAAATTTTTTGGTTGAGAATTTTTGTTGTTCAGATGATGATGTATTGAAGATGAAATATTTAAAATTTCACTTTTTTCTGGAATTTATGAACTTAGTCTCATAATACATTTCTTTATGTAGAAGAGGATTCTGTATTCTGTCTTTATAGGGAAATACTGGTTTATTTGCTTTTTATCATTGACTAACTGATGACAGAGTATTTTTTTTCTTCTCTCTATATGCCAAATTCAAAAAATTTTAATGTTTTAACTATGATAAATCTCCTTTGCATTTAATGGAGAAACTTAGTGTTATTTTCCCACACTTCCTTCATAGAGAAATTTTCTTATGAAGAAAGATTAAAATTCACCTGTGATCTCAGTATTTGGTTGTGACTTATAAATTTCTGTGGCTCCCTGTGCCAGAGAATGAAATTTGCTCAAGTAATAACAATTTATTACAATACCAGTTTAATATGATACTAAATAGAATACCATTTGGAAGATAATCTTTTGCAGAGTATATCCCGAAATGTAAAAGAGGTTTGGATCAATACCTTTTTTCAGGTAACCTAGTTGTCTATACTAAACTATACTCATAAAGACTACCTTTCTACTTGCCTAAAATAGGGGCTTTTTAACCTAAAATATGCTACTGGTGTTCTAAAGATGTTTATTGATTGAATCTTAGAAATTTCTCTAAATTGTATTCTCTCATACCAAGTGAAAACTTGAAAACACAGTAGAGTTTTTGTTTTAGCATTGGCTTGATTTAAATGGAAATGAGTTGTTATAAATGGTGTGTTTCAGCTCTCCATAGTGAAGTAATTATTTGAACATAATTAAGATGCAAGCACAGATGAAAGCATGAGGTCTGTGTGACAGGCAGCAGCAGCAGCACTTTGCCTGCATCTCTGGGCTTTTCTGCCTTAAAAGATTTTTAGGTTTTTGATATTGCGTTATTGCTGAAGTTTTTGTTTATCAGCTTAAATTATAACTTTGGATACAGTAAAGTTAACATTTATTACTTTCTGCTGTGAATGAAAAAAATTTTAAGTATAATTTCAAAATTACATTTTAAATGTAATTTATGTTACTTATGAAGTCATGGAACTGGGTCAGATGGATTTTGATTTTGAATCTGTTATAAGGAGTTAAATATTAAGTTTCTTGATAATGTGGAGATAAATTTGAGTTTATATCACATGGAGTATATAGTGTTATATAATTGGAAAATACTTAATTATTTTTATGATTGATTTCAAAACCATTTCCTTGAATTGTAGGTCTTAGAATACCAGTGTTTCTCCCCTTCCACATCACATCTGTATTTTCATGCAATAATGGATTATGAGTAACCCTGACTGACAATGGGTGAGGAATGATGGGGAAGGAATAGAGTTGCTGGAGAGGGAGAGGACAGTGGCACCCACTGGGTCCCCTCACCTGGGAGGCCTAAGCAGGCCAGTCCTACTTGTGGGCTTCCCTGCCAGTGACAGGTGTGGGTCTCATCTTTTTGTACCCACCATGGCATTCCTGGTACGTCCCTTGTTCTTTTGTGGAGTGCTGGATTTTAATATTCATAAACTTGGCAGAATATATCAACAGTGACAACTTAGAGAACTTGTGTATATACACCTAGTTAATCCATTTAACATCATAAAATATCGTTTTTCTCCCACAGAATGATTTTAAATGTAATCAGCCTCTAATTCAGAAGCAACAATATGTGCGTATGGACAGCTCAGGACTTCAGGAAAGAAACACTGAATTTTGTAGATAGAGGATCTCGTGTAGAATTTTCTATTTGTGTCTCTAGATCCTTATTCAACCCTTTCTTAAGCAGAATAATAAGTTATAAGGGTGTTACCATCTCTAGATTTTTTTTTGCTTAAATAAATTAATAATAATAGAAAAACTCAGCAGGCCAAGGATGTGGATGATTATTGCTTAGTTCTCTTGTGTTTTTATCTGCTTCAGATGTTCTAGTTATTCTGTAAGTGCAGAGCCATAAATACAGTAAGTAAAAGTAACTAGTTCATAAGTAAGGAAAAAAAAATCTCTTATGTGTTTTAGCTGACTTTTAGGGTAATAATCAAGTTACCAAAACATTCCAAATGATTTTCAATAAACATAACATTTCTAGATTTATCATTTTTCAGAATTAATTTAGAAATTAATTTGTAAATTAGAGTTCTGATTTCTAAATTAATTCTCCTTCTGGGTCTCAGGAATTTTCTGTGTGCCTGAAATGTTCTGGGTACGTGGTCTCTTTCTGGGTACCTGGAACTCTCCACATTATTATGACATTTTTAGTGGAGGAACATTTGAAGATGTCTCTAATGTCATATGTTTTGTGTATTTGAAAAAAACAAATATAACTGGATTTTTAAAAATATGAAAACCAATTCCAGGTAAAGAGGAATTCTTTACAGCTATTATCCCATTATCAACTGAGTAATTCAGTCTCCCAGTCAAAGGTTGCTTGCTGCTTTGCAAGTCAGAAATGTTTCCTAAGACTGTATTAACTTTAACTTTTCTGGACACTGTGTACCACTGAATTACAGTTGATTTGGAAATGCCCCATAACATAAATCTCAGATTGTTACAAAGTATCATCCTAAATAAAAATTTGAAAGAGTTGAAAAATGAGCATTTTGACAGTAAAGAAAATAAAACCCCTGATGGATAATATAGTCTATGTACTTTATAATTAAACATAAAATCAATTACAGGTTTCACACATAGGTGCACATGACTAAGCATGGGGATCTGTGGATCCAGTTCATGTTTTGGTTTTGTTTGATTACGATTGGCATCTTAGACAAACAGGTACTTGAAGTGGGATTTAAAGGATCAATAAAGCATAGATGAAAGAAAAAACTGGTCTAGTAGAGGAGAGGTAGAGAAAAAGGAATTAACTTGCTTTGTTTTCATTGCTTTGTCTTCCTTCTGTGGGTGAGGCAGTTACATTTGTGGTCACTTGGCATATTTCGTTTCATGGGCTTTGTGTATGTGTGCACGTGCACGCATCATTTAAATCCAATAAACCTCAGTAGAATGGTTGGCAGAATATACTAAAAAATTAGTGATAATTAAGCAAACCTTATATTCACTCTCTAAGAGATTTAAGTTTTTGAATTATTTTCTCAGTTTCCCTTCATATATGTCACCCAGATGTTATGTCTTGTTGGGGGAAATATGTTTCATAGGTAATGGAAATGAATTTATTAAATTTAAATTTTAAAAGAATTGTGCAGCAGTGTGGCAGTTGCATTTTAAAATCTAAATCCTCTTGGATGAATTAGATGAAGTTTATCATCTGTTTTTACTTACATTTTAAATATTTATATTTACATTTTATCATCTGTTTTTACTTATATTTTAAAAAAGGAATTCAGCATAAAGGTGCCAAAGTTGTTAGTACAAGGGCCAGGGGTTTTCCTAAAAGACCAGATTTTTACTTACAGTTTAAATATTTATATTTATGTTTTATCATCTGTTTCTACTTATATTTTAAAAAAGGAATTCAGCATAAAGCTGCCAGAGTGTTAGTACAAGGGCCAGAGGTTTTCCTAAAAGACCACATGTCTCCTACCACGCTGTGTCAGAGCTCTACCCCATTCTCTGAGAGGAACCTCTCACGCTAGTAGGAGCTGTACTCTTGTGCTCCTCTTGCCTTATTTTCCTTAAGAGCCAGGCATTTGTAGAAGCCTGAAATGAAAACAGCTTCTTGGATGAGTTTTTCCTGCCTTGCTAAATATCCCAGAAATGTATTCGGAGAAAACATTTCAGTGGTTTGAACATTATGCTGTTCCATTTGTATGCAGCTCTTTTCTCAGTGAAAACAGTTACGGGAGTATTTACTTTTATCTCTGTAATTGTCTCTAATTTAGTTATGAACAGGAATACTTGTTAGAAAATTGAATTTGTGCTAAAGTAGAGAAATACGAAGTCGAAAATAAAGATGGAGCATACATTTTCAGTGTAGTGTGGTGAGAGCTGTGACAGAGTGTATGTCCGTGTCACAGGAGCTTGGGAACAGCCAGGAGCAGGCAGTGCTAGAAGTGTTAAGGGTTAAGGAGTGAGTTGGTGGAGATGGGGGTGGGGTGCCGGGAGGACTTCAGGCAAAGGCTCCCTGTGAGCACCGTGTGTGTGTGGAGTCACAGCAGTGTCATCAGAAGCAGAACTGGGAGACCATCATTAGCGGAACTAACACCAAAAGGCATCCTATGAAGTTGTGTGAAGGCTTAATAAAATCATAGTTATCTGAATGCCAATTTTCTTTTTGGATTTTAATAAGTAAGGGGTTTATCTTTCTCATGTCATGAGGACTGTGCATGTTGGTGAGTTCAGAGCCTGACAAAGTCACAAAAGAACCAGAGTCCCTCACCCTACTGCTCCCCTCCCTGCAGTGTGGCACTTTCGTCCTCCTGGTTGAGGTGGAAGAGGGAAGTGTGGAAAGAAAAATGTTCTCATGAGTCTTTGTCTGTTTTTGACTTTTTTAATTGGAAAGAATTTTAACTACTGAAAAGCGGCTTTCATCTGTAGTCACCAGCTTCGACATTATGCTGCATTTGTGTGTGTTCTTTCTCTCATTTGCTGAGCTGATTGAGAGTAAGTGGCAGACATTATGACCCTGCAGCCCTGAATGTGTGGGCATGAATCTCCTCAGAAGTGGGATGTTCTCTTACGTAACTGAGGTCCATCGATGCAATATGTAGTGCATACTCAAACTCACGGTTTTGGTGACATTGATTTTTAAATGATCATCTAAAAAAACTTTGCAGTGTTTTAGTAAATTCAGGAAACTATACTTTAAGAAATAATGTAAGTGATCAAATTATAGAAACAAGTTAGCCACTAGAAGGTCCATCAGAACAAAACAGCAAGGTAATTGATTCTGCTAGTGAGAGTACCTTAGTTAAACTAAGTCTAAGCATGTTTTTCTTGTTCTTCTCCAAGAATAGTTTGTTTATGAGAAACAAATGCCTACTCAAGTTAGCTTAAATATAAGGAGATATGTGACAAGGATATCAGGTAGCTCACAGAATCTAAGTTAAGTGAAGTCACACAGTCCACTGAAACTGGAGACCAGAAAGCTAGCAGGAAGCGAGGCAGGCAGCAGTGTTTTCCACCTCCCATCTTGCATGGTTTCTCACAGTCATAGCCAGGCTGCTCACTTCTTCTCTTTAGACTGCTTTTCCTGCCCAGCCCTGTCATAATTGCTCTAGAGGAGCAGGCTGAGCTGTGTCATCATGATATTCTAGCTCAGTTTTCCACGTCCTGCTGGCATGGTTTGAGTGTGCCCTTCCAAATTCCTGGCTGTGGGAAGCTCCCTTGCTCCCTGCCTGGCCTGTTCATGGGCCAGTTGTCTCTCCTTTACCTGCTGAGTGAAGCCAGAGTGGAGGATGGCCGAGACTAGTACAGTGCCTGAGGCCCACTCCTCAAAGGGCTTTGAAGGACTTCCGAAGAGCTGCGATGGAGTTTCTGCCCTCTCTGCAGGACAGTTCTCCTGGTGGCCTTGGACAGACCCAATTCTCTCCCCTTTCTCACTTGTTATTGTTATTCTCACAAGAATAACTGTAAATATGCCAGGAATTTAATATCCTGAGGAAGGATACAGCCCAGGCTCCGTTCTGCACTCCCTTTCTCCCCCGAAACAGGGTGAGCTTTAGCATATTAGCCAAGCACATCATGTGGCCCCCAGGGCATAAAACTCAGGGTGGGCTGCTTCCTGAGGTCCTTCAGCTGCCATGCCAGCGAGGCATGTGCAGATGAGACTTCATCAACCCGGGCTGCTTTCTTGCACCTTGGGGGACTGGCTTGCCGTGGATCCCAACCCTCTGTTGTCCCTTGCTGCCTATCTGTAAATCCGCTTCATGTAGCCTCTTGTCTGTGGGTGTTCTGTTTCTCCAAATTCAGCCAAATTGGTAACCAGTGCACAGTGAACCTGTTTCAGACTTTCTTCTTCCTCACTTCCAAAATAGCAACTTTTTTCTGGTCTGGTTGTCCTAATTGTAAAGACACAAAGTATAACTTAAAAAAAAAAAAAAACCAAAAAACTGTTCTGGCCAAAAAAAAACAAAAACAAAAACAAAAAAACAAACAAAAAAAGCAAACGTGGTGCTAGTTTTTTATGTTTGGTGTGGGGAGGTTTGAGGAGGGCAGCTGCTCCGGCCCTCTTATCTCCAGCTGTCAGTCATCTGCCAAGAACATAACTGGAACCACAAGGCTGAGTGTATTCATTATTAATTTGTTCATTAAAGGTTTGTTGAGCACTTGATTTGTGCCAGGTCCTGTTCTAGGCTATGGTGATGTAGGTTTCTGCCCTCGTGGAGCTAGCGACTATTGGTGGCAGAACCGACAAGTACAGAAAATGATGGCACAGTGTGTTGCATGCTTAGATAGGACCGAGCTCTGCATCCCTTGGGGAAGGTTAAGTGAAGCATTTATCTTGGTCCTGGTGAAATCAGGACCGTCTTCCTGGAGGCAGGAGGCTTATGCTGAGGCCTTAAGCAGGAGCTGACCCATGTGACACGGGGGGGAAGGCGGGGCCCTGCGCTTTGCTGGCCATCTGTTAGCTCACTTGTGATTTGGTGCCAACCTCAGGATAGCAAATACTGTTGAGTGGATGGTGTTGCCAGAAGGGACAGAGCAGGGGACTGGCCTGGAATTGCGTTTCCTGGAGGAGCACGGCCCAGTGAAAATGTAATGGGAGCCACACAGGAGAAATGTAAAAATTTCATGTAGCCATATTTTTAGAAGTTAAAAGTGAAGTTAATTTTAAAAATGCATGTATTTCACCCAATAGATCTACATTATTATTTCACTGAATAATACATATAAAAGTTTCTAATGAGATATTTTCCATTTTTTTCACACTGAGTCTGAAAATTCTGGCAAGTGTTTCACACTCAGCCCAGCTCGGTCTGTGTGTGCCCCATTCCTGTGGCTCAGTAGCCACCCATGCTGAGTGGCTTTTGGCCCCTGTGAGGCTGAGGTTGGATGCTGAAGGGGCAAGTTGGGAGAGATGTGGCTGCTGAGGTAGAGGAGCCTTCCTTGTCACGTTAAGGAGTCTGGACATTTTCCTGGAATAATGGAAGCAATTGGAGGACTACCGTGAGAAGGCTTGTGTTGGATGTCGCGGGGGCTGCTGTGAGAAGGCTTGTGTTTGATGTCACCCTTCCTGCTGTGTGGCAAGTTTGGAGGCAAGGAAACCAGGTGGGAATTGTTAGATCACTCTAGAGATGAGGCAGTTATTCCCTAGGTAATAGTGACAGCAAGGACAGAGGAAAGAACAGTTTTTTCAGTTATTAAAAATATGGAAGTGACAGGACTTAATGATTGCATGGAGCTGGTGGCAAATGAGTCACATCAAGATTGACAGGCTTCCAACCTGCAGCTGGATGTGTCCCATTGACTCATGCAGGAATGTAGATGGAGGAACAGGACTGGGGTGGCACTGAGGAGTTCATTTTTTAGAAACACTGAATTTGATGTTTCTGTGTTCTAGCCAAGGAGAAATTCAAAAGCTGGAAATACAGGTTTGGGGTTCAGGAGCAAGGTGTAAGCTACAGTGAGAGATTTAAAATAATCAGTAGAGTGAGAGTGGAAGTCATGGAAGGGGATAAGATTACCTGAAGAAGTGTGTGTAGAACAGGGGCTCTTCACTGGGGAGGTTTTGGATTAACTCCCTGAAATTGTACGTAGTAGGGGAGGCGTCCATGCTTTCCATGGGAGTCTCAAAGAGCTGTGTGATCCAAGAAAGGCTAAGAATCACTTGCTGCTGTGAACTCTGACAAAACATGGACTAGGCTGACTGAAGAAGAGTAGCTGTTACACAAGGAAGGTGGGGTGGTAGCAGTTAAGACGTTAACTGTTTAACCCTAAGGAGAACTGGCTGGAAAACAAGGTGGAAACCAGGAACATGTGCTGTTAGGGAAGCAAAGGAAAACAAGTATATTTCAGGAAGGATGGAGTAGTGGTGAGCAGTGGAAAATGAGCCGAGAGATGAGGAAGGGGAGGACTGAAAAGTGTGCAGTGAGTGTGGCAGAGAGAATGCCATTGGCCACCTGGGCAAGGTAACTGATGGAGGCAAGGCCCTGAGGAGGCAGGATGGGATGGTTACTTAGAGAAAGTAACCAGGTGGGACTGTCAACCATTAAAAGTGTAGAAAACTTTCGTGCCAGATATGCCTTCTGCTAGTGAGACCAAAGCATCTGTCTAGACTAGCTCAGATTGACTAACTTAGCAAGTACATATTTATTGAAAGGAACTGCTAATTCAGCGGTGGGGTGAAGTGTCCAATACACGCTGAATAAATGTTTTCCTCATAGCTAAAGATTTAACTTGTGTGGTGTAAACTTGTGATTTGGGAGTGGAAGCAGGGCTAGAGAGTGGGGAGGAGGCAGAACCATTCTTTAAATACGGTCAGAGTATTCCCTGGTCCTTCTCCGTGATCATGTGTTTCACACGTAGCGGGGGGAGTGGAGGGAGACAGTCCTTTTCCAGGTGATGGGAGCAAAGACGATTAGCATTATTGAGACACTAAGGAGGCATTAACAGGGAAGTTATCTTTTGAATCTTTACATATCTCTACAGAAGATGGGTAGATGTTCTCCTGTTTAGAGATAGGAAGTCCAGGGGAGAAGGGTGCTAAGTAATTGCTCAGATTCTTTTCCTTATGGGAGTTACATTTGAGCCCAGATCTGTGTAGCCCCCAATTCCAAATTTGTTCTTTAATCCTGCTCTTCAGTAAGGCGTATTTGGAGCTGAAGGGGCGTACAGCTGCTCATACCTACTCTTGGAGACGGTTCTTCCTAATAAGACATGTGTCCCCGCCCCCAGCCCTTGCCTTTTCTATCTTGATTGCAGCTACCATGTCTGCAGTTGGGGGAGTGATTTCATTTTTTTTTGGAGGCTTGGGGGTCTCATCTTTCCTTTTGTTCCCCCAACAACCCTGAGTTTTGTGAGAAAGGCTGGCTGTGTGCAGGTCTTGTCCAGCTCTTGTCCAGCGATCAGAGGCTCCTGTCCCACGGTCTGAGACCAATAGATGGGCCCCAGTAGGTTGATTGCCTGGCTGTCCCTTCCTTTTCATCATGTAGTCACTGCCTGCTTCTCCTGGCTCTTCGTTATGGAAAGAGAGATCTTTCTTCCTCCATTTCTCAATTTCACTTTAGGTTTAGGGCAATGGTTCGGTTGCCACTGAAAGGGAAAATGACTTACCTCCTGGGTGTTAAGAAAATGACTTCTAAGGGCAACTGAACTCTGCCTGACTCCTAAGCCTTAAGTTCAGCATCTTCCCAAATCTTCCTAGAAGTAGACAGAATATGAGGTATAAGCATTTTTTATCAGGTAAGTATAGCTGTCAGGATAGCCTTCAAATTTTACAGATCAAGTTAATCCTGTTTGTTCCTTTTTCGGATATATCTTGGCTTTGCAAGTCATGACTTACCTTTAATTACTTTATTATGCCCATTTGTAGAGTCAAGAAAATGAATTAAATAACATATTAGTCATTTAAAATATTTTAAAACCTCTGTTAAATCTATATTACTATACCCATTTAAGAATTTATTTTACAAGTAGTCATTTATAACCTGTCAATTTCAAAACCTGTTTTTTCTTCCCCCAAGTAATTGTATTTGGAATTATTTGTATTATATATCATCATACATTTTAAAAAAATACCTTTTTACCATTTGTAGTCTCTTTGAAAATAGTGTTTCTCATACTTCCCTTTTTTATGCCTTAGGGTTTCAAATAAACAGAAGTAATTTGCTGGTGATAGAGTATTTTCATTGTTTGAATCTCTGTTATTTAAATAATATTCTGAAGCTCCTCTGGGTAGCAGGGTAGAATAGGATCTATTCAGAACTTAGTAGTCATGATTTACTTAAATCTTGCTGAAACCTTGTTGAAATCTCTGTCAAAATAAAAAATTTTAAGTATCTTTGATTTAAAATGTTACATACTTAAAAAAATTGTTACAGTATAAGAATAGTCTTTTTATATGGTGGCAACTAAGGAACAGGTAGTTTCCTGAAATAAATTTTTAATTTGAAGCTTTAAGGGAGAAAAGCTTCCAAGGTGGAAAAAAATTGTTAGAAATTATTTTGCCCTTATATCATGTTAAATGAGAGCAAATATAAAATATGGATATATAATCAAGATTGACTATCAAATATAAAAGTAAATGTATAGGGATGTCTACACAACAGATGATTTACTGTTATTGAAAGTGTTCTTATTTGCAGCATAGCACTAGAAAGAGTAACAACTTTTTCAAAGAACAGATAACTATTAGAGTGGCTTGTATTAATGTTTTTTAATTGAATAATTTGTGGATAGTTTTGAGTATAAGTTGTGTTCTAAAATGTTTAAAACAGAGAGTTTTGATTTATTTTACATTTTGCTGATTAAAAATTTTGCCTAGTTTTTTCCCACTAAATGATTCCTTGTCAATGGTCAGTGCCCTTCAGATCAAATTGTTCATATATTATGCTTTTAGAAACTTCGTTCACATGCAGTTTGAAACTTAGAGCTCTTTATAAAGGATAATGTGAAAGCAAGTCATGATTTTTCCCCCAGCTGTTTTTGTCTGTCTTCCACTCCTTTCTTCTTTCTCTTTGTTTAAATTGTGCTGGTCTCCCAGTTAGGGCAGATGATAGTTTTATATGATCCTAATGTATTTTAACCTTGCTTTCTTTTTGCATGCTCAAGATTTTCTCTGTCATATGTTGTTGAACTTTATTTTGTTGGTTCTGGCTTGATATCAGAATCTGCCTTTCCGCTCTTCTTTGTGTATGGGAATTAGACAGGGCCTTAGGTGACAGACGGGCTGTCAGGTGGAAATTGTTTCAAGACTGCTGCATGCTGAGACAAACCACTGAGCAAAGTGTCTTTGTCCATTTCCTGATGCTTGTAATGGAATACCTGAAACTGGGTAACATCTAAAGAAATGGAATTTATTTCTTACGGTTATGGAGTTTGAGAAGTCAAGGTTGAGGGGCTGCATCCGTTGAGGCCCTTCTTGTTGCTGAGGTCTCTGCAGAGTCCTGAAGTGACGCAGGCATCACATGTCCGGAGGCTGAGGGCCTGCTCATGCTAGCTCAGGTCTCTCTCTTCTTATAAAACCTCAGTCCCACTCTCGTGATAACCTGTTAATCTATTAATTCATGAATGGATCAATCCGTTCATGAGAGCAGAGCTCTCATGACCCAGTCACCTCTTTCAGGCCTCTCCTCTCAATACTGCCACCCTGGGGATTAAATTTCAACATGAGTTTAGGAGGGGACAGATGTTGAAACCATAGAAGAAAGTTTCAGAATTCTAATATTTGGGAAAAACAGTATTAGTTCTATTGTCCTGTGTCTAGATTTATTTAAGTTTGTAGGTAAGCTGTTACCTAAATATATTTTAAATCTCAAGTTGACTGATCTAGTCACATATACTTGCATTAAAGCCAGTGTATGTCTAGTAGAGGTGCTGCTGTTGTTTTTTTCCAGCCAAGGTTTTGTCTCAAGGATAGTTATTTATGTTCAAGAGAACAGTAATCAGAAGGATAGGTTCATCTAATGATGTAACAGAACCCCCAAATACCATGACTTCAATAAGAGAGACATTTGTTTTATCTAACATCCAGGGGTGGGCTGGGCAGACCAGAACTAGGCGAGCACAGGGATCCAGGCTTCTTCAGCTCAGCACACTGCCATCCTGGCAGCGTGGCCTTGTCCTCTTGGCTGTGGGGGCTGGGGAAGATGTTCCAGGCCTTGGGGAGGCTCCTGGAAGTTGCCCCTCAGCACTTCCACCTTATACCCTATTGGTCGTTACCCAGTCTTCTGGCCACATAGCTGCAAAGGAACTGGAAAATGAGGTCTTTTCCGCTGATAGGCTATGTGGCCTACTAAGATGAAAGGGTTCTGTTATTGACAACGAAGAAGGAGAGAAAGAGGATACTGGGGAACATTAGCAATCTCTTTCCCAGGAGTTAGAAATCTATACTTGTCTTTATTAAATTATAAATTGCTTTGATTTTAATTCTTAGGTTTTGTGGGGTCATATGACCTACCTCCACTGGCAGATAATTCAGAACGCTGTGGTTGTGCTTGGGTTTCGGGACCTTTTAATGCCCCTTTTCCTTTCAGAGTTTGAGAAAAGTCTTGTAATCCCTTATTAGTAGTTTTTTGAAAGTTAATATTTGGTAATTCTGATGACATAGGCATTGCCAAGAATTTTTGTTGTCATGTTTGAAATGTTTAAGAAATTAAAAACTGAGGTAGTTATACTACTTCTGTTGGCTTATTAACTTAGAAAAATAGTGAATTGTAGATTACATTTAAATGAGATTTATTATTATTATTATTTTTTGAGACAGAGTCTTGCTCTGTTGCCAGGCTGGAGTGCAGTGGCATGATCTTGGCTCACTGCAACTTCCGTCTCCCAGGTTCAAGCAATTCTCCTGCCTCAGCCTCTCGAATAGCTGGGACTACAGGCACACGCCACCACACCCAGCTAATTTTTGGATTTTTAGTAGAGACAGGGTTTCACCACGTTGGCCAGGATGGTCTCAATCTCTTGACCTCTGTAATCCGCCCGCCTTGGCCTCCCAAAGTTTTGGGATTACAGGTGTGAGCCACTGTGCCTGGCCGAGATTAATTTTAACTTAATTTAAAAACTGGTTTTTGACAGAGAGGGTTGGTGATAGTAGGTCCATTTATCACCCACTTGTAAAGTTTATATTGGATTGACAAATTTAAACAAGTCTAACTTTTCTGTTTACTGTTTAGGGAAAGCTAGATGGTTCATCCTGCCGTGAGTCAGTAGGTGCATGCTGCGTTGTGACCCCATGGGAAGGACTTGCAGCCATATGACCATGTGGAGTGTAGGCTTAGGCCCAGTAGGGTTCTGGGCAGGGAGGAGTTGGGGACTGAACAGAAGGAGGAAGTGGGGGAGAGAGGGGTGCATGCAAACACATTCAGATAGAGAGATCCCCACCCAGCTGGGGAATTACCAGACAGCTGAAGTCTGTTATGAAACCAAAATAAAGTTGGAGACATGCGTAGTAGCCACATGACAACAAGCCATCTTTGCTCGATGTTCTGAATTCCTTCCTGGAGGCTGTGGAAAACCACTGAGGGGTAAAATAACAGTGTCATTTCAGCAAGACTATTTTAGAGACAGTGGTTGTGGGGAGGGTACTGGATTTTGAATTGTAAAAGACTAGAGGGAAAAGACCAGCAAGGAGGCTACCAGTCAAATCCAGCCATGGCAAGAGGCGGTATCCGGGTGAGGAGGATAGGAGAGATTCAGTATATGGAGGGGAGAGGAGCTGTGAGACCTAGATACCAATTGGATGTGGAGGGGAAATCAGAAGGAGATTTTAAAGGATAAAATCCCAGTTTTATCCTTTACATTCTTAGTTACTAAACAAAATCACACACACAAAAACCTCTGTTACCTTCTATGTAGTGTGCCAAAGTTGCATAATCTGCTTTATTCTTTAAATAACTCTGAGACTCATTTCAGGTTATTATAATTCATATTGAAGAAACATCTGGCCCACATGTTTTGGTTTATTTTAGTTTCTGCATATCCTGTGGAAAAATTGATCCTCTAAAGAATCTAATTTTGTAGGCTAGGAGATCCTTCAAGTATAATTATAAAGCTGATTTAATTCACTTTCTGCTACATATCATTAAAACATTGAACTAGTCATTCTAAGATATTGTTGCTGTACTGTGGATTTAGCTGAGCTTATATGCATATTCTAATTAAAAATAATTTTAGATTTTGTTTGAGCAGTTCTGCAGGTAGATGATGGAGTAATTGGTAGCTTTAACTGCTGAAGACTTTGTCTCTACTGGGGTTGCAGCACATTTTCCTTTAGGAGAAAGATGCATCCTTTTCCAGGTCTAACTCTCCTGTAGGACTCTTCAGCTATGTTTTATTCAACAGTCATTGATCTCTTAGTTTATACTAGGGACTGATCTGAAAACTGGAAGACAGTGAATGGGACACCGTCTCCACCCTCATATGCTCTCAGTCTTACATTCTAAATAAAATGCAAGAAAAAGGAGTCTGCAGTAAGCCTTAAATGTGGACTTTGCTTACATGCTATCTTTGTAATAAATAGAAAACAAATGTTCTTATTAGAAGTTCTTGTAACTGCATAGGCATTTCTCCCACACTGTGCATTGTGTAACTGGGTTCATATGTCGTGTGCTTGGCTAGGGTCCGCCCTATGTTGTGCCGGTTGCGTTTGGCTGTAACTACTTGCTGATCAGGAACCAGCATTTAAAAGGTGAAGGAGTGTGCGCTGCCAGCTCCAGTGCTTTGAGTGGCTCAGTGCCTTGCCTGCCCATCAGAACCACACACGTTAGAAAAGTGATGGAGCACGGAAGATAGGCTGATCTGTGACAGAGCTGGAAGAAGCGGGTGAAGAGGACAACTCTTGAGCATAGCCAGAGAGAAACGCAGGTTTTGTTTAGTGGCATTTAGACTTTATAGCTGGGTAAAAAAAAATATTTTTTGATTAGTGGAATTCCTGTAGGAAAAATAACTTTGTTATTGCAAATGTTACATAAATTGCTTTTAGAATGCACTTTCTTAATGGAATTTCTTTTAAAATGTACATTTTTATTTCTTAGGACTATAACTCCTATAAATAGACTCTAGTTTAAATGTTCGGAATCACTAACCTCTTTTTTTTTTCCTTTTTAATTTCGTGGATCACCTCTTGGGAGACTGCTAATCTATTAGTCTTTGAATTTAGATGCTGTTAGGAAGTGTCTAGTGATTATGAAAATACGTTTGAGAAAATAAATTGAGGGTTTGCACTGTGATGTTCTTAATCTTTTTTATTCTCACACCTACACAATAATAGATCCCCAACCAGTGAGAGGTAGAATAACATACCATGAGGCAGTACTATTAGTCATTAAAGCTGAATTTTGAAATCAGACTTGGTACAAATACACTCCCCTACACTGAACTAGTTGTCCTAACCTTACAGCATGTCAGTTATCACTGCTAAACCCAAGTTATGCATATATAAATAGGGCTCATCTGTACCTCTCTGGGTATTGTGAAGAGTACCTAAAAAGTGTATGTCAAGCAGTTAGTGCAGTGCTTAGTAACTAGCAGGCGCTAGAAAATGATGGGTGATGTGATGTTAAATACTATTTTTCCTAGGCTGAGATCAAAGTACTGTAGAAAGAGTTGAACTATATAGTACTTACTCTTAGAATTTAAATGGTTTTGTAAATTAGATGAAGGTAAGAGAGAGCACCGCGGTTTTTATGTGGTTCAGTTGTTACATAGGAAAAACAATTTGTTTTTTTTTTTAGTTCATAAAAACAAAGTTTGCTTTATGCTCAAAATTATAAAAGCCAGAGGAATTGCTAAATTTATAACTAAACCATAGTGAGTTAGCATTAAAGAAAGTAGAGCTATATAAAATTATTGATAATTTATTTTTCCCCTTTACCAACTATAAATCTGTATTATAAACAATGATAAAGTTTACATTTTCGAAGATAAATTTTGTTTCTATATTTAGAAAAAAAATAGTTTGTGAATGATTTATGTTATAGCAGCTTGTTTTCCAAAACAGGATAGATAAAGGTTAAGAACATGTAGTTATGACTCGGTTGTAGTTTTAGTGATCATTATGACACACAGAAAGAAGTAGGCTATAGAATTCCAACAGCATTATGACTGTAGTTATGAAAATTTTGCATACCAGAGGAAGACTAGAGAAAACAGTATGAAAGTGCTGCTAACAATGGGTTTTCTACTTGGCTTTGTGGGCAGGCAAGGCCAAAAAAGGAAAATAAAAGAGACTTAGTCGTTTTCATTGATTAATACATTTGTCAGTAGAAAATCTACATTTTTCTGTCACTAAATTACACAGCTGAAGTTACCGTGTGTTTCAAGTTATATGGGTGAAGTTAGCGTGTTGAAATACTGTTACAGTCAGTGTCTTCAATTACAGTTTTAAACAAAGACACATTTGTAATGTTTGAGTCTTTAAGTAACTAAATATACTCTGAAGGTAAAACATTTGATTAGGATGGGTAATGGTCTTCCTGTTGTTTGAAGAGTTCCTATAGCCTAAGTAAGTGCTTCCTGGTGCCCTGTCTCCTAACAGAATAGAACCTAGATAGATAGTCACCTTCAGAATGCCACTGTCAAGCCTCAGCCGGCTCAGTGGTGCCTTGTGAGAAGTGGAAGTTAGATTTTCAGTGTTTCTTCATCAGATGTAAACTCTTTTGCAGCAGTCTGATCTCTTTTGTGAGCTGTTTATGTACTTGGGGTTTTTTAAAGTGGGAGTAGGTTTTCAGACTGCCCTTTTTCCAGTTTCAGAGATGTTGAGATCCCAGGTATGGATGAATTTAAAGAGAAGAAAAATACTGCACTTTGCAAATTTTGTATGTTAAGTAGCAGAAGCAAAGATTTAATGTCAAATTCCTATAGATTGCTTGTACAAGTCAGGCACCTTTTGAGTGAATTATAAGTTGAAATTTTATTGTATTGTTCTTCATGTACAGAGAGAAAGACTGACTCAATACCCAGATTAATTCACAAAAGATCTCTTGGCATCCTTTGTTGTAGATATATTACTATCTCCTGAGGTAAAATCTATACTAGTTTTTCCTTTTGCCTGACAGTAGTGTAACTTTAACCTGAAGAAATTTTCACACCCTCTTGTTTTCTAATGTATCAAAATAGGAAGTGTCTGCTTTCTGCACCTTTCCAGGCTCTTATTGGAAGCCAGGCAGCGCCACAGTAGAATAGAACCAGAACCTTCAGCAAGTGCTTTGCTCACTTTGCCCTCGGGCAAGTTAATGAAGTTTTCTGAGGCCCTGTTTCCTCTTTTGTAAAATGGAGAAGATGATAATAATATTCAGGTCACAGGGTGCCCTGAAATGAGAGGGGAGAATGTGTGGTCATACCTGTGATAAAGCTTCCATGGTGGCTCAGAACGCAGTGCAGATGGAAACAGTCATCCTGTGTTCCCAGCTTTAGGCCCTTGATGCCAGGACCCCCTGTGCCTGGCACAGAGGATTCAGAGGCAGGCTTGTGTCCCCCAGTCTTGGGAATGTTTTCATTGACTACATAAGGTCATTTGACACTCAGGGGAGCAACGTATAATACTTTATAAGCCAAGTTCAAAGGAGTAGATTTTCCCCAAAGTTCGTATAGGTGAGGTCTTCTTCTGTAGTACAATATTCTTTTCAGTGGAGGCACAGTTCAGTTCCTCCTGATAGGTTAACAAGTCACCTAACACCCCCACATGCCATAACAAACAGCAATTTCAAGAAAGCTTGAGGAGGAAATTGGATTCTTTCCGTGAGTCCTGTCTGGGTTCTTCTCCTGCTGGGCTTTTGCTATTCTGACTTAGATTATTCAAGCTAGTCTCACCAAGTTCCGCCTGGGGCCCCTGATGTGCAGGCTCTTAGTTGGACCCCTTTTCAGCTATATGAGTCCGTGTTCGTTCTTTCCCCAATTCCAAATTACATAAACCCTCAATAGCAGGCAGAGGAGGAATGGAGGTGAAAGGAGGTGCTGATTTTTGTTTTTTTTGAGACGGAATCTCACTCTGTCGCCAGGCTGGAGTGCAGTGGCATGATCTCGGCTCACTGGAACCTCCACCTCCCGGGAGATTCTCCTGCCACAGTAGCTGGGATTACAGGCACACACCACCATGCCCAGCTAATTTCTGTATTTTTAGTAGAGATGGGGTTTCACCATATTTGCCAGGATGGTCTTGGTCTCTGGACCTCATGATCTGCCTGCCTTAGCCCCTAAAGTGCTGGGATTACAGGCATGAGCCACCACGCCTTGCCAAAGTGCTGATTTTTCTATGTGTCATATACTTAGGTCATGAAGAAGTGAATGCCCTTGGGCAAAGTGAGAGTGAAAGCCTGCCTGGGTGCAGTGGCTCATGCCTGTAACTCCAGCATTTTAGGGGCTAAGGCAGGCATATTGCCAAAGCCCAGGAGTTCACAGCTAGCCTGGGCAACATGGCAAAACCCCGTCTCTACAAGAAATGCAAAAATTAGCCAGGTGCGCACCTGTAGTCCCAGCTACTCAAGAGGCTGGGGTGGGAGGATGAGTTGGACCCAGGAGGTCAAGGCTGCAGTGAGCTATGATTGCACCACTGTACTCCAGCCTGGGCAACAGAGCAGAACTCTGTCCCCCACCCCCACCAAAAAAAATGTGTAGGAGAAGATGTTACCTGTAATGTATCTCTTTGACCAGGAAGACAAAAACGAGTGGGTGATGGTGGGGAGGAAGCTGTGGCTGCATGTGTTTTTACGTTCTCTGCTGGAACAGCCCACCTGTGCCGTTTTACTGTCCTACTTTGGCCCTACTTCAAGACTGTTTCTTTTGTGAAGAAATCAATTATCTTCACCACTTCTTGTCTCCTAAATACTAGTGAAGTCTGGTATGGGGAATGAACTACCCTCAGGCCTCTGGAAGGGATGGAGCGGGTGGGAGCCTGACCGTGACCAGCTACACAGGACCCTTTGGTCGTAACTTACCAGTTCCCTGCCTGAGCTCCTGGAGGCTTTGCCGTACACTCTTACTAGTCGTTTTTGGAAACTGACATTTAGAACTTGGTCCTTGACATCAGTCCTTTAGGGAGAGAACCACATCTTACTGTAATCGAAGAGTGGCACAGTGTCTTTGAGAATACTTTTTAAGTGTTTTCTAAGGCTCCACACTAAATAGTCTAAAATTGAAATATTTCAAAACCTTCTTAAAATGAAGCATATCTAACCTCAGGCTTTAATTCTCTGATATATGTAGGAAAAAATATATTTATAAAATCTGGAAATTTGCCATAAATATTATTACTCCCCCCTCCCCCTGCCACCAAGCAAACAAATCTGTGTGACCACAAATGCCCCCAAGTTGCGGGCATTCCCAGAATAGCAGCGTTAATAGTGACTGTAAACTCTTGTTTCCTGTCTAACAAAGTTAATAGGACGGCTTCCCTTTCAGCCTTTGCATGAAATAGACATGACTATTTACTTAACTCCTAGTTGGAAATAAGGCCCCATAGTCTAAATTATGTCAGCACAGTTCCTGGTGGCACAAGAATATTAAACACTTTAATGTGACATCCAATATTAATGAGTCAGTTATAGGGAACTTTCCTAGAAGGATGGAAAAGATCATAACCCATTTTCATGTCCTTGGAGGCTTCATTCAATCTCATGGTATTTGAAAGTGAACAGCCTTCGAGGGGCCGGGGGGTGACACTTTGCATGCGCTGGGCCACCGGTCCTCCTCCCTGCTCCTCCACCACTGCGTGACCTTTCCTCCTCCTCCTCATTCTCGGTGCTTCCGTCTTAAAATCTTTGCTGCTTTGTAGTAGCAGGGGGAGAGCAGGGCAGGTGAAATGCCTGCCATCTTCTGGACCTCTGGGGAGACAGGTGGAGTGACATTTACCTGTGGACGGTGGTGGCCCCCAAAGGTGCTTGGATGGCATTGACAGTGTGCCTGCTGCTGGCAGCCCTGCCAGGGCCTCCACATTCAGTGCCTCCTAGAGTCCCCATGAGAATATCGGGGAGGTGATGGAGCTGGGATGTAAACCCGAGTCTCTTCCAAAACCCAAGCTTTTTTTTCTTTTTATGAGAGGAAATCTTTTAAATAGTTTTTTTTTTTTAAGTCTCTTTTTCTTCTTCCTAATTGATTCTAAAACAGAAGTTTGGGCAAATGCTTCACAGGAAAATAGGGACAAGATTATTTTCTGTCCTGGAATTCACAGTGGTGCCTGTGTGTACTTTAGAGCTGAGTATGCACATACTGTGGGCACACACTTACTTTCTGAAGGAGGTGATCTAAAGGGATTGGGAACCACTGCTCTGAGCCCCAGTTGCCTCATCCGTAGAGTGAGTGCTGCTACTCAGCTCCCGGGATTGTTCAGTCTCTGTCAGTCTCTCTCAGTCTCTGTGCAGTCTCTGTGCAGGTGTTAGACCACGCTGATGCAGAGTGAGTGCCCCAGACCAGTAGCTCGTGTCAGTGTGGGGACTTCCGATGCTACTTCCAGTGATTTATTTACACGTGCTCTTGTGTCATTCCAGGGTGTAGATATGCGCATTCTCTAACAGCGGGACATATGTTTTTCATTGATGAGGTCATTCATTCCGAATGAATAGTAATTGAGGTGATTTTGAACTTCTTAGATTGCAGAAGTGGCAGTAACAGTAAACAAGACCTTTATCTGAACAGGAAAGTAGCCTTTTCCCCAGGAAAGAATTATACTTCCTTGTAATCACCTGTTTGGGTAATCGTGATAGCTTTATAAGTTATTAATAAAAGTACAAGAATGACTAGTTTGTCATGACTTGTGTATGATACATGAAGTAGAAGTCATACAGTACAAACACTTTCGAAATTTTAATTTTTTAGGATTTTAAAATTTTAAATGTTTAAGTGTATATGACAGTACATAGTGTGTTTCAATTTTGGAAGTGATTCGTTGCTATTGAAATTCTAATCCTCCTTATTTCATTCTTACTTCTTAGGGAATACCTTGGCAAGCAGCTCCAATCCGAGCAGCCCCAGACTGCTGCCGCCCGAAGCTGAACGTGCCCTTTGGCCTTGCCCTCACCTCCGCCTCCATGCAGCACCAGGAGTGGGAGCACCGGTGTTTAGAGTCACAAGTGAATACTGTTTGATTTTACTTGTAATTTCCTCTGTTATGTGGCTTTTCCCAATGCTAATTTCCCGCAAACAAACAAAAAAGTGTTTGCCTGTTAAGTTGTATAAAAGTAGGTGATTCTGTATCTAAGGAGAATGTTACTGTTACATATACTGCTTTCAATTTCTGTATTTATCGTGCTCTGGAAATAGAAATAGTTATTAAAGGATTCTCAGTCCAAACATGGCCTCTCTTTTTACTTGGACTTTAAAACAAAAGTCAGTCACCTGTTGTCTCTTTTCAAACCAAATTGGGAGAATTGTTGCAAAGTAGTGAAAGTGAATGGCAAATAAATGTTTTGAAATCTATCAGTCTGTGTCTCTATCATCCATCCCTCTGTTCATCTATCTATATATCATCTATGTATCTACACACACACACACACACACACACTCTCTCTCTCTCTCTCTCTCTCTTTCTCTCTCTCTGCAGCTATTACTTAGTGGTAGCAGAGCTTTAAAATCTTAGTTTTTAACATAATACTATGGTTCAAAAGATTTGCTTTTGCAGTTCGGTGAAAAGTTTTAGCATTAGATTCATTTATTTTCAATACTTTTATCCTTGGTTTTTAGTGCCTTCAGTTTGTTTTGTCTTAATACATTTTGGTTTAGGTGTTGCCAATAGATACTTTATTCTCTTCCCTTTTATTTCTAAAACCACACACAGCCCTTTAGCAGGACATAAGCGGCATGCAGGCTCCCTGTGAGGCTTTTGTTTTTTAACCCCATCAGCTGATCTCTCATTTTTCATTCATTTTCATGTTATTTTCACTTCTTATTCCTAGCAGTTCTATGAATATTGAGTAAATGTGGTAAGGCTATTAAAACATTTATTCTAGTAAGTTTTTTCTCCTATGGAATGACACTCAGAATCCATCTACTGTTTAAGAATCAAAGATTGTTTCATTTTCAACATAGAAGCCCCGTGGGAGAAGTTAGTTAAAATGATAGATAAATTTGTCTGTGGTTCCTGTGACTCGAATGATTTTCCTTAAAGGGGTTCATATTTGCCAGAATAGAGGTAGTCTGGTCAAACCAATTTTTTCTTTTACTAAAAGTTTAAAATTTAAAAAATTGCTTATACATAGTTCTTTTTACTTTTGGAAACATGGAAAATCATTAAATAGAGCTTTTCTCATAGTAATTACAGATCCTACATTAGCAAAAGATCAGTTTTCATGTTAATCTATTAATGCTCTGTAAATTTATTAGGATTTTAAGGTACTCAATTTCTAGAAGTCCTAGTAACCAGAGACACAGCCATCTTCAGAATTTCATAGGAATACATTGATGGTTTGGTGTCATAGTTTCCGATTTAAGTTTCATTTTGCACAGCCCTGTAGTTCTAAAGTAGAAATCAGTGACAGTCATTCTTGTGGAAATTATTAGAGCTTTAGTTCCTAAGAAGTGCTTTTATACATGAGAAGCAATACTCCCATGTAATCATGCTTTAATTATCTCATATATTAAAACTAACTACCTCGAGGCACCGTTTTTCCCTCCATAAACCTTGACACTCAGCTTATACAGCATATAACAATTATGAAAGCAGTCACTTTCATTTTTCCCTGTCAATGCTTTTGATTAATACTCAATACTTAAGCCCTCCTTAAACTATAATACCACTTACATGTTCAATTAAACTGCGAACACCTAATGGAGTAGACTTAGAAATACGACAAACCAAATTTTAGAAATTGCTTATAAATCTAATACAGGTAACTCTATCTAGGGATATAGGTAGTAAAGATACTGTTAAGCATTTTTTTTTTTTTGAGACAGTTTTGCTCGTCACCCAGGCTGGAGTGCAGTGGCGTGATCTCAGCTCACTGCAACCTCCACCTCCCAGGTTCAGGCGATTCTCCTGCCTCAGCCTCCTGAGTAGCTGGGACTACAGGCGCGTGCCACCATGCCCAGCTAATTTTTGTATTTTTTTTAGTAGAGACAGGGTTTCACCATGTTGGCCAGGATGGTCTCATCTCTTGACCTTGTGATCCACCTGCCTCGGCCTCCCAAGGTGCTGGGATTACAGGTGTGAGCCACCACACCCCAACTGTTCAGCATTTTTAAGCATCCTTAAAACAGCCTAAACAAAGAGCCCAGTTATTACAAAATGTGTTATTACACCTGTACAAACACAGTTTACACAATGTGATCAGTATGATAGGATTGTTGAATTTTATTTTCTCTGTACTTATGTTTACATTTTCCTTGGTCTCTTAAGTCCTCACCTAAGCAAGACCAGGACTGGGCATTTCAGGCCAGCCACGGTTAATGGAATAAAACTGTTATGGATCACAGAACTGTGGGTGACACTTGGTGGTGACCATGTGAGGCTGCCACAGGGGCTAAACAACAAACCTTGAGACTAGCAGTCTTAGGACCTGGGTGTGACAATCTGGATGCTGGTGGGGTACATTTCTTTTTGTGTTCAGTCTCCACCCCCACCCCCCTTTTTTTTGTCAGTTGAGTTTTTAAAATCCATGCTTTTCAACTGGGTTCGGGTCTGTTACCTACGTGTCTCTTTTTTTGCAACCCAGTGTATGAGGGAGCTTTCTAAGCTTTTGGATATAGCTCATGTCAGTGATACATAGAACCCTGAGTTAAGTGTTGTATGCCTTCTCCAATAGGAGGTAATTTCTCCCCTTTCTAGCTTCAAATCCGTTGTGTCTCATTGACCCTCAGTCTGTTCTCAATTTGTCAGGAATAATTTCACTGCAAGTCAAAAAACACTGGGAAAAAGAACTTGGGGTAGAGTTGTATGGTTTCATTGGATTTTTTGTTGACAGCATAATAGGTTATACAAAGTTTAACAGAAACCAAACAAACCAATTGCTAAAATATCCAATCTGAGCAGGTATACACAATAATTTTATATATATATATATATTTATGGTTCTGGGGTACATGTGCAGATCATGCAGAATTGTTGCATAGGTACATGGCAATGTGGTTTGCTGCCTCCATCCCCCTGTCACCTACATCTGCCATTTCTCCCCATGTTATCCCTCCTCAACCTCCCTACCCCCACTGTCCTTCCCCTAGTCCCCCACAACAGACGCCAGTGTGTGATGCTCCCCTCCCTGTGTCCATGCGTTCTCATTGTTCAACACCCACCTATGAGTTAGAACATGCGGTGTTTGATTTTCTGATCTTGTGTCAGTTTCCTGAGAATAATGGTTTCCAGATTCATCCATGTCCCTACAAAGGACAGGAACTCATAGTTTTTTATGGCTTCATAGCATTCCATGGTGTATATGTGCCACATTTTCCTTGTCCAGTCTATCATTGATGGGCATTTGGGTTGGTTCCAGGTCTTTGCTATTGTAAACAGTGCCGAAATGAACATATGTGTGCATGTGTCTT
>CAUYLG010005129.1:0-78077 GCA_963573385.1 Cacajao melanocephalus | reverse complement strand
CCGCCCGCCCCGGGGGGGGGGGGGGTGCCCCGGCGCCCCCCCCCCCCCCCCCCCCCCCACCCGCCCCCCCCCGCCCCCCCCCCCCAACAAAAACAACCCCCCCCCCCCGGGGGGGGGCGCGCGACTGCTGGGCTGGGGAGTTTAGGCAGGGAGTGGGGAGCCAGGGAGGGCGTTGAGCAGCTACATTAGGAAGATTCATTTGGATCGAGTCTTGCTAATGAGGACTGCAGTCAGGGAGAGAAGAGGTGCTTTAGGACATGCCCCCCAGACTCCGGTCTTACGCCTTGTTTCTGTGCTGCTTGGGGAAGAGCTGCTCTGACTTCCCCTCACTTAGGGCAAGCACTCTCAAAATAGACCCTGCCCACGGGATCTGCATGCTGGTGAGAGGGGGAGAAGTCCAAATAGAGACATTATATTCATTTAGTAATATGTATCAGCTGGTGCAGGTACAATGGTGTTTACAACTAATTGATCACAACCAGTTACAGATTTCTTCCTTCTTTCTCCACTCCCATTGCTTCACTTGACTAGCCTTAAAAAAAATATTTATTGAGAGGTGTTCACTAAATATTATTTACAATGCAGCGCAAGGCTTGGCTTGGACTTCAGCAGGGGTGTGATGTTTGCGTTGATGTGTGTGCCTATGAACTTCCTAAACGTTGGAAGCAAAATTTCATGGCATATAAACCTTCCTGGAGAGAAAGTCCCTAGCTTTCATGAGATTTTCTAAGGAAAGGGACTCAAATTCAGCTTCCGTAGGTGCAATGGGAGTGGTGGGGTTGGAAAGCTAGAAGCACAGGGTGTGGGCACTGCTTGCTAACTTACTAACAGTCAGTGCTTACTTTGTTGCAAGTTCACAAAAAATCTGGGAGGCAGGTGCTGTCATTATCATCCCCACTTGAGAGATGTCAAAACTGAGGCCAGAGAGTTAACTTGCCGAAGGTCCCATAGCACCAAGATTTGAACCCAGGCAGTCTGGTCCCAGGGTCTGTGCTAGTGACCACGGTAAAAGTGGAAATCTGTTGCCTGAGATTAGGGGCCAGATGCCACAAATGTTTCTTAAACATTGTAGAGGTCAAACAAACCTGCCTGCAGGTGGACTGGACCCAGTTTGCATCCTCTGCTGTAAGAGATTGCCTCCTGGGAGACCAGAGGGAAGGGGAGAACCCCGAGGAGCAGGGAGGGAGCCACCCTAGAGACTGGAGAGGCCACAAGTTGGCCTAAACAGGAGGGAAAATCTGAAGCTCCTCCTTCTGCACCTTATCCTGCAGGAGGTGGCTGATGCCCTGGGAGGGGGTGCGGACCCAGAAACCAACTCGACCAGTAACAGCAGCCACTCAGCCTGGGACCTGGGCAGCGCCTTCTTTTTCTCAGGGACCATCATCACCACCATCGGTGGGGGAGGGGATTGGCATGTGGGGGTGGGCAAGGAGCTTCCTCATGAGGGAAGGTGCAGGGAGTCGGAGGGGTCCCAGGCAGCCCCTAGACTTCCTGCATCGCCCCTCTGCCCAGGCTATGGCAATGTGGCCCTGCGCACAGATGCTGGGCGCCTCTTCTGCATCTTTTATGCGCTGGTGGGGATTCCGCTGTTTGGGATCCTACTGGCAGGGGTTGGGGAGCGGCTGGGCTCCTCCCTGCGCCGTGGCATCGGTCACATTGAAGCCATCTTCTTGGTGAGCTGCTCCATGCCCTGCCTGCCCTTGGGCTGGGCTCTGGCTACCCTTCCCCACGTCCCTGGCACATGAGCACATCCCCTAGACCATAAGCCTCCCCACAGGCTCCTGGGGGGTGGGAGTGGGGAGTATGGGAGTGGGGATACTTGGTGTCTCCTGGGTCCTGCCTACTGCCCCTCCCTGCAGAAGTGGCACGTGCCACCGGAGCTAGTGCGAGTGCTGTCGGCGATGCTCTTCCTGCTGATCGGCTGCCTGCTCTTTGTCCTCACGCCCACGTTCGTGTTCTGCTATATGGAAGACTGGAGCAAGCTGGAGGCCATCTACTTTGTCATAGTGACGCTTACCACTGTGGGCTTCGGCGACTATGTGGCCGGTGAGGCCACCCTTCTTGTGCTGCACTTTTCCATCTACTTAATTCCTGTTCAGGGGCTCTACACTCTGGCCTTTCCCTCCAAATCCCATGTGGTTGCTCTGACTCCTGCATCCATCATGGAATGCACCATCACATTCCTGCACACATGCCAGTGCCTTAATGCACCCTCACATTCTTATATGCCTGAGTCCCATGCATGCTCACACATATGTTAAATGCACCCCTCACAAGTGTCACATTCTTGCACGGGGGCACCCCTTCTTGCACGCTTTCATCTTGTACACTTTCAGCTCATGCATACCACTCGTGTTCCTTCCTGCACTTACACACTCAAGCACATCCCCATTGATCTAGGGAGGGGAGGTGCTCTCCAGGAGCTGGAGGCGGGCAGTGAACCGGGGTTCACAGGCTTGTCCCAAGTCCAATTCTTTCCGCCTTCCGTGGTGGTATCCCAGGCGCGGACCCCAGGCAGGACTCCCCAGCCTACCAACCGCTGGTGTGGTTCTGGATCCTGCTCGGCCTGGCTTACTTCGCCTCAGTGCTCACCACCATCGGGAACTGGCTGCGAGTAGTGTCCCGCCGCACTCGGGCAGAGGTAGGCGCCCCCGGGTCGGCACTGCGCCTGCGCACTGTGGTGCAAATGCGCTGTACCCTAGCAGGGGGTTGAGCAGGCTGTCTCCCTTCCAGGGCTTGGGCTCCTGAGGCAGGGGCTGAGTGAGCCTCTGTGTGTGCCCTGAAGGGAACACAGGGGTATACGTGTGTGGGTAACTTCACCTCTGCCCTCATGGGTAGGATTGCCAGATTTTGCAAATAAAAAATGCAGAAAGCCAGACGGCGACAGGGTGAGACCCTGCCTCTAGAAAATCCAAAAAATTAGCCTGGAATGGTGGTGTGTTCCTGTAGTCCCAGCAACTCGGGTGGCTGAGGTGAGAGGATCACTTGAGCCAGGGGAGGTCAACGCTGTGGTGAGTCATGATTGCACCACTGTACTCCAGCCTGGGGGACAGAGTGAGCCCTGGTCCCACCAAATAAACAAATAAATAAGCTCAGTTAAATCTGAGTTTCAAATAAATAATAAAATTTTAATATAAGCATGTCCCAAGAATTGCATGAGATATATTCACGCTAAAATTTTATTTGTTTCTCTGAAATTCACATTTAGCTGGGCGATTTGGATTTTGCCACCCTGCTGGGGGCTGGGCTGAGGCTGGAGGACCAGGCAGAAAGGAGGGTTGGGGCTTGATCCCTGCTGGTGAAGGGGCAGGTTCCCGGGGGTCGCGGAGGATGGTCTAAGAGCTCCAATCGAGGGCTGCTTCCTCTCTGTGCAGATGGGTGGCCTCACGGCGCAGGCCGCCAGCTGGACTGGCACGGTGACGGCGCGCGTGACCCAGCGAGCTGGGCCCGCAGCCCCTCCGCCCGAGAAGGAGCGGCCACTGCTGCCTCCACCGCCCTGTCCAGCGCAGCCGCTGGTCAGGCCCCGATCCCCCTCGCCCCCGGAGAAGGCTCAGCCCCCTTCGCCGCCCACGGCCTCGGCCCTGGATTATCCCAGCGAGAACCTGGCCTTCATCGATGAGTCCTCGGACACGCAGAGCGAGCGCGGCTGCCCGCTGCCCCGCGCGCCGCGGGGTCGCCGCCGCCCCAATCCTCCCAGAAAGCCCGTGCGGCCCCGTGGCCCCGGGCGTCCCCGAGACAAAGACGTGCCGGTGTAGGGGCAGGATCCCCGGCCCGGGCCTCGCAAGGGCTTCGTTCTTGCTCCCCGGCATGCTTGGCTTGTTTGACCAAAGAGCTCTCTTTCCATGGGACTCAAGCCTGGGGAGGAGGCGACGTTTGCCTCTCTGCCGCCCCCCGGGCCCGGCCCTTCCCTCACTTCCATCCATCTCCAGACCCCCCCAAGGCTTTCTGTGTCGCTGCCCCGGGCGGGCGTGTCCCTCACAGCACCTCACGACTGTGCCTCAAAGCCTGCGTCAATAAATGAAAACGGTCTGCACGGCTGCGGGCGTGAGCGCTCCCGGACGCGAGTGGGTGTGGGAGTGCTTTCCTCGGGCCACCGCGGGGGCACTTCTGGCCTCCCGTGACTCCCAGGCCGAGGGTCCCAGGCACCCAGGTCTCGGCCCTCTCGACTGGGCTCAGGCCCGCGTCTCTGCCTGGAGGCGGCTGGGTAGGGTCCCGCGTGGGGATCAGCCGGGATGGGCCTCGCGTCTCCAGTCTCGGCACACACACAGGGCTGCGGGGTGCGGGTGTGGGGGTTTGAGGCAGGGGAGAGAAAACGGCCTCTCGCGTGGAGGGCTGTCGTTTGAACTCTCCCGGCGCGAGAGACCCTGCCCCGCCCTGTTCCTGGAGCGTTGACCCCTCCTCCTTCTCGTCCCGAGGCCTGTGGCGTCTGGGTCCGTAGGGGCAGAACCATGGAGGAAAAGCCTTCGAAAGTAAGACCTCTCCCCGGGCCCCCTTACCCTGTCAGCTCCCAACCCACTCTTGGTCCGACACGGGCTGTGGCGCGATTTCTTACTCAGCCTTGGCTGCCCGCAGCCCCCTACCCAACCCCACGCTCGACGGGGCCCCCGCCTGGGCCCGGCTGAGATCCCCGCCCCCAGCCCGCCCTTCCTTCCCGCCCCAGCCACCCGCGACCCTTGGCTTCCCTCGTTGTATGTGGCCCACAGGTGTCGCTCAAGTCTTCGGACCGCCATGGCTCGGACAAGGAGAGCAAGGAGAGCGTGTGCAGCGACATTCGGGACATGTGGACCACGGCCACGCTGTCGCAGTCTGAGCTGAACACGTCGCTGTCCAACATCTGCGAGAACTTTGACGCGGAGGGCCGCAGCATCAGCAAGACCCGCAGCTGGCACGGCCAGGGGCGCCGCTCGTTGGACGAGGGGAACGAGGCCAGCCAGAAGCTGCACCGCAGCAGCTCCATGGAAATCAATCAAGGGAAGAAGGACACCGCATCCAAGATCAAGGCCGGTCAGTGTGGCCTCGCCAGGCCGTGGGCGCCCGCGGGGCAAGAGGCTGGTCAGGGACTCAATGTCCGGAGCTGTAAAATGGGGGGAAGCTGATGGGATCCAAGTTTCTAGGATTCCCTGGGAGAGGCGCCAGCGCACATCTTTCGCCCTTCAAATCCGCCAGGCATTCTTGGAGCGCCCCCTCCCGGGCAGGCGTTGTAACAGGCCTTTCGGTCGTCGCAGGCCGAGTCCCGGGAAGGAAGCACCAAATAAACTGCGCAAAGACCCCGTGGTAGGACCTGCGGGGTTTTTTGTTTTGTTTTTGAGGCAGGATCTCGCTCTGTCGCCCAGGATGGATGGAGTGCAGTGGTGCAATTATACCTCACTGCAGTTCAAGTGATCCTCCCGCCTACCGCTTATTTTTTTTGAGGCAGTCTCACTCTGTCGCCCAGACTGGAGTGTAATGGCGTGCTCTCTGCTCACTGCAACCTCCGCCTCCCGAGTAGCTGGGATTATAGGCGCGCGCCACCACGCCCAGCTAATTTTTGTATTTTTAGTAGAGACGGAGTTTCACCATGTTGCCCAGACTGGTCTCTAACTCCTGACCTCAAGTGATCCGCCTGTCTCAGTCCCCCAAAGTGCTGGCATTACAGGCCTGAGCCACTGCGCCCGGACTTTTTTTCTTCTTTAGAGATGGGTTCCTGCTTTGTCACCCAGGCTGGAGTGCAGTGCTGTGATCATAGCTCACTGCAGTCTCAAACTCCTAGGCTCCAGGGATCCTCCAACCTCAGCCACCCTCACCAGCCCCACCACCCCGAGCTTGGAAGATGGGCCGGCACCACCCTGCCCAGCTAATCAAAAATTTTTTTTTGTAGAGAAAATTTCACCATGTTGCCCAGGCTAGTCTCACTTGGCTTCCCAAAGTATTAGGATTACAAGCGTGAGCCACCATGCCCAGGGAAACCTGTGTTTTTAATGGAATCATCTGGCCAGGTGCAAGAGTTAACTCTTTGTCTGAGGATTTCCGCTGGTTGAGGAGGTGTTCATCTTTCCATTAGTCAATTGTTGGTTACAATTTCTAAGCCCCTGCCAATGCTGAGCACTGTCTGGCACCCCCAACCCACTTCATCAGAGAATCACAACCAATAACAATGTAACAATGGGCACATATTGAGCACTTGCTGTGTGCCAGGCACCAGGCTTCCCCTGCATTGTCACCTTCAAACTTCACAACCTCCATGAAGAGCTATTCTTATTACCCCATTTTACTGATGAAGAACTTGAGGGTCAGAGAGTGTCAGTCACTGGTCCTAAGTGCCACACTGTAGGACAGTCAAAACTGGAACCAGGTGGGTGGGGCTCTAAAGCCCAGGCTTGTAACCTCTGTCCCATGCTGACCCCAAAGCTGCACCAGCAGCAAATCTCTGAAGGCCACTCCCTCCCACCAGGTGCCTGCCCATCTCCTCTGCTCCAGGGAAGGCCCAGGAGTCTGCATATGACTGACCCTTTTTTCTCTTTTCCCAGAAAAGTCTTCCTCAATGTCATCGCTCGATATTGTGAAGCACATACCCCATCAAGCTTACTGGGCAGAGCAACAGAACAGGGTTGGAGGGGCCGGGGAGACTGGGAGTTTTAGTGGGGTAGGGGATAGGCCAGTTGGGGGTGATTGGCAGGGTGGAGGGACAGGCAGGCTGGCAGGGGGTTTGGGGGCCACAGGGAGGAGGTGGGGCATTTCATCTGTGGGCAGAGATGAATTCCCCTGGACGCCTAAACCTCTTGCTGCTTCTCCAGCTGCCACTGCCCCTGATGGAACTCATGGAGAATGAAGCTGTGGAAATCCTCACCAAAGCCCTCCGGAGTGAGCTCCCACCACATTCTGGTGGACTTTGCAGGGCTGGGGCCCGGGTTTCAGACTGCCTTATGTTTCGTCAGTGCCCTTGGCACTCATGAGTATTCCGAGGGCCCAATAAAAGTTAAAAGCTAAGGGACTGGGCACAGGAAGACCCAGGAGGGGATACGGTGATGGTCAGAGGCCTGGGCTCCAGGCTGGGCACAGCCCCTCTCTAGCTGAGGGAGGCTTTTCTGTGGCTGTTTCTCCACCTGCCCAGTGGGATGACAGGCTTGGTGTGGCCTCGACTCCCTCTGGCTGTGAGGCGCCTTTGGACGGTGAGTTATTTGGGTGAACTTCTGTTGCTGGGGTAGGAAAGCCCAGCGGTGATAGAGGGCCAGCTGATGGCTTAGAGTGGATGGCTGGTCCAGAAGGTGGGCAAACCGCTCGCTACCACCCTCCTAGTTCAGGCCTGCAACATCATCCCTAGCCTTGACTTCATCCATCCTCCACCTTAACACTCAGCACCTTTTTTTTCTTTCTTTTCTTTTTCTTTTTTTTAGAGATGGGGTTTCTCCATGTTGGCCAGGCTGGTCTCGAACTCCTGACCTCAGGTGATCCGTCCACCTCGGCCTCCCAAAGTGCTGAGATTACAGGCGTGAGCCACCGCGCCCGGCCAACACTCAGCACCCTTAAGAGAGTCAAAAGTTTCCCAAGCGAACATAGACCTGAGTGCCCTGCACTGCTGCTACCCCCAATCATCGGCACTTCTTCAAACCACACCTGCGGCGACTGCTGGTGGGGAGACCTTTCAGGTGCTCACTGCCCTGACGCGAGCTCTGCCCTCCTCCTAGGCTACCGGTTAGGGATCGGCAGGGACCACTTCCTGACCAAGGAGCTGCAGCAATACATCGAGGGGCTCAAGGAGCGCCGGAACAAGAGGCTGTACGTGATTGAGAACGACACCTTGGGCTCGAGCAGACCCGAACCCGCCCCGTGCCATGCCGGGTCCCCAGACCCCAGCCTGACACCATCTGAGTGAAATTTGAGTCCTAAAGAAATAAAAGAGTCTATGCATGATCCGTGAGTCAGTGCATGGCAGCCCGCGTGAGGCGGACGCACGTGGCCCCGCCCTTCCCCATGACCTTCATTCGGTCACCGCAGTGACCTTGAGCTTTCTCCGTCCGGGCCCTATCGGCCCTACCTTCCGGGACTTGCAATCCAGGGCATCTTGAATGTTTTAGGTCGTCTTCACCCACCCAGAGTTCCGCAGCTCTGTGGGGCTACTGGGTCTACGGTTCGAATGCCCAGTTGGTGTCGCTTTGGGGGAAGGGGACAGAGGGAAGGGGGCAGCACCTCCCCCCTCGCGAAGGCGCGCTAGGCTCCGCCCCTCAAGCATAGGTAGCTGGTCCAGCCTCTCCACTCGCCCGCTCTTGCGTTTTTATATGTAAGTGGTCTCTCCCTGCTCCGCAGCTGCAGCCCGCACCGCCTCGCCCACTCCTCTGGCGCGCAGCGCGCCCCGCCTCTTTCTGTTACGAAAGAGCGCTTCTGGCCCCGCTAGCTGTCGGCTCTATTCCCCGCGCTCTCCGCGTCTCCCGCCCCGCCCCTCTCCAGGGGCCGCGTTTGCCTGTGCGCCGCAGTGGCTCGGCGGGTTTGGGGGCGGGACCTGCGCGAAGGTCCGCCCACTGGCCCTGCCGGCTCCGCCCCGACTCGTCCGGGCACGCAGGCACCGCCCGCCCCGCTGGTCTGATTAGCATAGGACCCCGGGCCCCGCCCCCTGCTTTGCATGCGCACGGCCTGCCCCGCCCCCGCTGTCAGCTGGAGGAAGCGGAGTAGGAAGCGGCCGCGATGTCCTTTTGTGTCCTACAAGCAGCCGGCGGCGCCGCCGAGTGAGGGGACGCGGCGCGGTGGGGCGGCGCGGCCCGAGGAGGTGGCGGAGGAGGGGCCGCCCGCGGCCCCCGGCTCACCCCGGCATTCCGGGCCGCTCGGCCCCCATGCCTGCCCGCCAGCCCTGCCGGAGCCCGAGGTCCGGGGGCGGAGGGGAGCGCTGCCTCGGGGGTAGGCGGGCGGGGCGCGGGGGCCATGTGCGAGCGCGGTAGGGAGGCGGGCGGGGCGGGCTGCAGGCGGGGTCCAGCTCTGGGGCCTGTCCGGGCCACGGTCAGGACCCAGTCGAGGGCTGGACTGGTCAGGGTTCAGGCGGGATCCGGGGTCCGAGTCCTGTGGACCGGCCTGGGGCAGGGTCTGGCTCTGGCTGCGGGTCCTGGCCCGGATCAGCCTTGGGCCTCCGATCCACCCCGCCCCGGGGCAGGGTTCAATCCGGCACTTGCCGAAGTCCCTGCGGCGGGCCAGGGTGGAAGACGGGGAGGGCTCTCAGTCGGGGAAGGGGCTCTGAAGACCACGTGGGGGCGCTCGAAGGGGCCTGGGGCCACCCTCCTCTCTGGGTCAAAGGTCATCGCACCGGCTGGGGAGAACTTCCTCCTCCTTGGCTCTCCCCACTTACTTCCTGATAACCTGATAGAGGTCCCCTGCGGGGGGTGGGGAGGCGTAGCAACTTTAGGCAACTTCCCAAAGGTGTGCGCAGGTTGGGGGGCGGGGCGCGGCGTCCTGGGAGGTGGCGGCCTCTGCGACAGCGGGAGTGTGAGAGTGGACGCGCAGGCCGGTCCGGAGGAGGTGCCTGGAATCGGCATGCAGGGGGCAGGAGGGCAGCTGCGTGTCAGGTGTGAAAAGCTCTGGAGGTGTTTTCATGAGTCCGTGCCCTTGCGTGTGGACGTGGGGACCTAGTGAGAGTGTGTGTGATCATGAGCCTTGACTGTGAGTTCGAGGATGGGGTGTGCGCTCCAGGAGAAGTGTGTGAGCACAAGTGTGAGCGGGAGTGAGCACCGGTTTGAGAAGGGTGGTGCGGCTGTGAAGGCCCCCAGCAGAGAGAGCCTTCGTGGGCTTGTGGGGCCCCTGAGCAGCCCGGTGAGTGGAGTGTGTGAACTCGGTGTGAACATGGCCACTGCCCTTGGGTCTGCGCTTGTGTGTGTGCCCTCCAATGCAGAATACCCCAATGAGGGCAGGGTCTCAGAGGTCCCCCGAACATCTGTAGAGAACTGGGAGGTATCCTGCTCCTGGCTGGGGATTCCAGGTGGGGTTGAAGGTTGCCTGGGGGCTACGGTTACCCTGCTTCCTGGCCTGGGTGGGAGTAAGGGCTTTCTAAGCCTCCCGCAGGTTCCCAAGGGGGAGACCTGCTGTCAGTTACTGGCCCTGGAGGCCCTGGAGACTGTTTCCATGGCAACAGCTGGGAGGGGGACCCTGTTCCTGGGCAGTCCTTCCTTGGACTCTGCTCCCCATTCCTCCCTGCTTGCTGGGCCTGGAAGCCTGGCCCTAGGCCTGAGGTTGGGCAACCCATGTGGCAGGGTATCTCCCATCCCCCATGCCAGTGCCTCCCTGCGAACCTACGGGTCTCTCCCTGCAGGTGACCAGCGCCATGTCCAGCCAGGTGGTGGGCATTGAGCCTCTCTACATCAAGGCAGAGCCGGCCAGCCCTGACAGTCCAAAGGGTTCCTCAGAGACGGAGACCGAGCCTCCTGTGACCCTTGCCCCTGGTCCAGCTCCCACCCGCTGCCTCCCAGGCCATAAGGAAGAGGAGGATGGGGAGGGGGCTGGGCCTGGCGAGCAGGGCGGTGGGAAGCTGGTGCTCAGCTCCCTGCCCAAGCGCCTCTGCCTGGTCTGTGGGGATGTGGCCTCCGGCTACCACTACGGTGTGGCATCCTGTGAGGCCTGCAAAGCCTTCTTCAAGAGGACCATCCAGGGTGAGCCCCCAGCCCACTCCCCTGGCCTTTGCCCTGCACCCTCTAGGTACACTCCTGGGTGCAGTAGGCCCCCAGGTGCCCATGGCACTGCTTGAGGCTGGCAATCTGGCGTTTCCAGGCCCTCTACCTCCCAGAGACACCCTTTTCCTTAGAAGTATGGTGAAAGCGCCAGTGTGTGCTGATGCATTGCAGTGGATGTGAGTGAGCTCAGGGCACCACCTGGGTTTCTGGGTACTCTAGGGCCAGCACCTTCTATGGTGGCTCTGAAAGAGTTCAAGGCAGCCTGTGTCTGTTCCTAAGGTTTGTTCTTCTTTCTGGCAGCTTCTGACCTCTCCCCAGCATAGAACATGTCCCCTTTTTCTTGATTTCCCCGAAGCAGCACCAACACAAAGATTTTATTTATTTATTTATTTTTTGAGGCAGTCTCACTCTGTTGCCCAGATCTCGGCTCACTGCAACCTCCGCCTCCTGGGTTCAAGAGATTCTCCTGCCTCAGGCTCCCAAGTAGCTTGGGACTACAGGTGTGTACCACCACACCCAGCTAATTTTTGTATTTTTAGTAGAGATGACGTTTCACCATGATGGCCAGGCTGGTCTCAAGCTCCTGACCTAAAATGATCTGCCTGCCTCGGCTTCTCAAAACAAGGCAGATTTTTATTGGTATTTGAGAGGGGCTATATCACAGTTTAGCACCCAACTTTAAAAAGACTAACAGGCATCTCTGCTCTTAAAAGTCTCTTGATTTTTTTCTCACTCAGGAAAGCATATCAGAATTTGAGGAATGAGCAAGATGCTGATGTAAGCATTACCTGGGAAGGGCCTGTTATTTCCATTATTTCTGTTTTTACCTAGCCATTGGTTACTTTGGGGCTATAACACGTGTAATTAAAAATATATATATATATCGGCTGGGCGCGGTGGCTCACGCCTGTAATCCCAGCACTTTGGGAGGCTGAGGCGGGTGGATCATGAGGTCAGGAGTTCAAGACCAGCCTGGCCAACATGGTGAAACCCCATTTCTACTAAAAAGACAAAAATTAGGCAGCGTGGTGGTGGGTTCCTGCAATCCCAGCTACTTGGGAGGCTGAGGCAGGGAATTGCTGGAACCCAGGAGGTTGCAGTGAATGGAGATCGAGCCACTGCACTCCAGCCTGGGTGACAGAGCGACACTCTGTCTCAAAAAAAAAAAAAAAGTCTTGAATGCTTACTTTGTGCTAGACACTGTGTCCTTTTATGATCTCAGTTAGCCCCGATATCAACTCTATAAGGTGTCAGCACTGTTATAACTGAGACTAAGAGAGGCATTGGAAACTTCTCACAACTAAGAAATGGCAGAACCGGATTTGAACTTGGGTCAGTATAGGTCCATAGCTGAACTCTTCAATGTTAGACTGCTGCCTCTGCTTATTACTAATAACACAGAACTTTGGACAGGCGCCGAATGACTGATTGTGACATTCCAGCAAGTTTTGTTTTGTTTTTGGAGACAGAGTCTTGCTCTGTAGCCCAGGCTGGAGTGCAGTGGCACAGTCTCGGCTCACTACAACCTCCGCCTCCTGGGTTCAAGCAATTCTCTACCTCAGCCTCCCAAGTAGCTGGGATTACAGGTGTACACCACCACACCCGGCTAATTTTAATGTATTTTAGTAGAGATGGGATTATACCGTATTGTCCAGGCTGGTCTGGAACTCCTGAGCTCAGGCTATCTGTCCGCCTCAGCCTCCCAAAGTTCTGTGATTACAGGCGTGAGCCACTGCCCCCAGCCTTCTCCAGCAAGTTTTGTTTTTGTTTTTGAGATAGAGTTTCACTCTTGTTCAGGCTGGAGTGCGATGGCACTGTCGTGGCTCACTGCAACCTCCGCCTCCCAGGCTTAAGTGATTGCCTGCCTCAGCCTCCTGAGTAGCTGGAATTACAGGCGCCTGCCACCACAGGTGACTAATTTTTGTATTTTTAGGAGAGATGGGGTTTCACCACGTTGGCCAGGCTGGTCTCCAACTCCTGACCTCAGGTGATCCACCTGCCTCCCAAAGTTCTGGGATTATAGGTGGGAGCCACTGTGCCCGGCCAATCTAGCAAGTTTTAACTTGGCCAAAATCCTTGATCTAAACCTTTGTACACCCTTCCCGCTCTGAAGACCAGTGAGCCAGCAGGCCCGGGTGCAGGTGCCTCCTATCCACCCTGGGGCCCTTCACTGTATGTTGACTGTTGACAAATATTTATTGAGTACTGGCTATGGACAGGAATTGTATATTGAGCACCTAAGAGTCAGAACCATGGTAGATGCTTTGCCCGTATTATCCCCTTTAATTCTCACCACCCATCTCTGTGGGACATTCCTTATCATCCTACTTTTACAGCTGGGAAAACTGAGGGCTCAAGGGGTTAAGTATAGGACTTGCTCAAGGTCATAAAGATATGTGGTAGCCAGAATCCCTGCTCAGCACAGACCTGTGCTTTGCTGTCCTGGCCAGTGTTCTGGGCCTTGAGGACACAGCTGGGGCTGGAGCAGGGCTGTTTCTGCCCTCAGGCAGTTTACTTTCTGGCAGAGGGGAGAGCTGGGCAGCAGTGAGTTGCACAGACTTGTCTTATTAAAGCACAGACTTGTCTTATTATAGGTATGCACAGGAAGGGGAGGTGCTGGGGGTATGCCAGGGGAAGGGGCTGGTTCTGAGGCTCCAGAGGGCTTCCCTGAGGAAGTGTCTTTTTTTTGAGACAGAGTTTTGCTCTTGTTGCCCAGGCTGGAGTGCAATGGCATGATCTCGGCTCACTGCTACCTCTGCCTCCCAGGTTCAAGCAATTCTCCTGCCTCAGCCTCCCAAGTAGGTGGGATTACAGGCATGAGCCACCGTGCCCAGCTAATTTTGTATTTTCACTAGGGAGTTGGTTTTGCCATGTTGGCCAGGCTGGTCTCAAACTCCTAACCTCAGGTGATCTGCCTACCTCAGCCTCCAAAAGTGCTGAGATTACAGGCATGAGCCACCGTGCCCGGCCATGGTGTCTTGAGCTGAGTTCAGAAGCCCAAATAGGGGGTAGGAGAAAACGCACTGCGAGGAGAAACGTGCTGCTGGCCTGCTGGCTGGCTGTGTCATTTGGTCTTTGCGGGGTCCTGTGAGGCCGGGAGAGCTGCCAGCACCCACTATGTGCCAGGCCCTGTTGCTAGCACTGGAGCCAGTTCCTGCCCCAGTGGAGCTGCCACTGAAGGGGGAGGTGTAATAAACAAGATAGGTAAGTGCATTTGCGCATGCTCCATGAGGCTAAGGGCTGAAGAGAAACCATAAGCAGGGTTCGGAGGCCAGGAGGGCTCTGCGAAGGGATTTGGCATTGTCACAGGGTGGCCAGGAAAGGCTTCTCAAGGTGACAGTGAGCAGAGATCTGAAGAAGGTGAGGGAGCCTGTGTGGACCTCAGGACCAGAGCTCCAGGCAGGGCCTGTTTGAGGAACATGGAGGAGGCCAGAGGAGGGAGCAGAAGTTAAAAGGCAGCAAGCGGCCAGGTGCGGTAGCTCATGCCTGTAATCCCAGCACTTTGGGAGGCTGAGGCGGGCGGATCACAAGATCAGGAGTTCAAGACCAGCCTGGCCAATATTGTGAAACCGTGTCTCTACTAAAAATACAAAAATTAGCTGGGTGTGGTGGCGGACGCCAGTAATCCCAGCTACTCGGGAGGCTGAGGCAGGATAATTGCTTGAACCTGGGAGGTGGAGGTTGCGGTGAGCCAAGATGGTGTCACTGCACTCCAGCCTGGTGACAGAGAGAGACTCTGTCTCCAAAAAAAAAAAAGTGGCAAGGAGCAAGGGCGTAGGCTTGGGAGGACGTGGGTTTGCTTTGGCTTCGACTCTGAGAAGGGAAATCCCCCGAGGGTTTTGAGCAGAGGAGGCACAGGGTGTGATGGAGTTTTAATAGGACCCTCTTGGCTGCTGTGTTGAGAATAGACTGGAGCAAGCAGGGACAGAGCAGGAGGCCAGCAGGGGCGAGGTGACAGTGACTCTTGGGTCAAGGGTGGAAGCAGTTGCCAGAGGCAGGAGGTGGCTTCTGGACCTAGCAGGAGATAAAGCCCACCAGAATGTGTCGATGGCTTGGATGTGGGGTGTGAGAGGAACCAAAGATGCTGCCAAGTGAACGAGTGGAGTCCATGTAGGCCGTGTTCTGTCCGAGATGCCTTCTAGACATGCAGGATGTCAAGGAGGCAGCTGGAGAGATGAGTCTGGAGCTCACAGCAGGTCCAGGCTGAAGGTAGAACTGTGAGAGCCGCACGGCTGGGGAAGATCGCCATGGGACTGGAGACGAGCTCCAAGGACAGCCCTGGAGTTCCGGATGGAAGAGCTCGGGGAGATGTACATAAACCACTAAGGGGCCGGCGTGGTGGGAGGAAAACCAGAGTATATAGTGTCCTAGAAGCAAAAGAAGGTCTTTAAGTGTTTCTAGGAGCAAGAAGTGGTCAGCGGCCTTAGATGCTCCTTTTAGACCAAGTAACATGAGGACTGAGAACTGACCACTGGGTTTAGCAATGCAGAGGCCCTTGTGGCCCTTGTCAGCAGATGAGGGCAGTGTGGTCCAGATATGAGGCTTGGGGCCGAGAGGCAGCCCAGCTGCCTGGTCCAGCTCCTCCCTTGTCCAGGCAGGGCCCCGCCACCTAGCAGCCGCTCCCCTCCCTGCCCACTTATGGCTGCCTGGTCTCCCTTTCCTCCCCATATCCCCAGACCTGTGCTTGGCCGGGGAGAGTCAGAGCTCCCCTGTCAGCTAGGTCTCCTCCTGGCCCTGGGAGGCCGCCGCTGGAGCCATGCCTCTTCCTGGCAGGGAGCATTGAGTACAGCTGTCCGGCTTCCAACGAGTGTGAGATCACCAAGCGGAGACGCAAGGCCTGCCAGGCCTGCCGCTTCACCAAGTGCCTGCGGGTGGGCATGCTCAAGGAGGGTGAGCGCTGGGCAGGGGCTGGGCGAGGGGTGGGGGAGCAGGGCCTGGCCCGGGTGGGGGCGAGGTTTGGGAGTTCTGGTGAGTGGCCTGGGGGAGGACAGCTGTGGAGAGCAAGCCCCACCCTGCCCCTGCCCCACAGTCACAGTCCTGTCTGTCCTGCAATTCAAGGAGTACGCCTGGACCGCGTCCGGGGTGGGCGGCAGAAGTACAAGCGGCGGCCAGAGGTGGACCCGCTGCCTTTCCCGGGCCCCTTCGCTGCTGGGCCCCTGGCAGTAGCTGGAGGCCCCCGGAAGACAGGTGAGAGCACTGTGGGTCCCTGGGGTAGGACACGAGAGGCCTATGTGTGGCATCATAGTTACCTTGGCCACTGGGACCTGTGTTTCCCCTTCATCTCTTCACTCATTCATTTCCCCAAGACATTTGAAAATGCCTTTTCCTGCAGCAGTATGTCTGGGAACAGGGACAGATTTTCCAACACTCACAGCCTGTCCACAACAGACGGGCTTTCCCTGGGAGACAGTTAGTGCTCTTCCCTGGAGTGAAGTTGCTGGCCAGCTGCTACTGAGGAAGGCCACAGCGGGAGCAGCTCTGGGAGGATGCTTGACCCCCGAGGCTTGACAGACTCGAGTGCTCCTGACGCTTGTCCTCTAATTGTTGCCACAGCCCCAGTGAATGCACTGGTGTCTCATCTGCTGGTGGTTGAGCCTGAGAAGCTCTATGCCATGCCTGACCCTGCGGGCCCTGATGGGCACCTCCCAGCCGTGGCTACCCTCTGTGACCTCTTTGACCGAGAGATCGTGGTCACCATCAGCTGGGCCAAGAGCATCCCAGGTAAAGGGCCCAGGTGACCCGGGGCCGTGCTGAACGAGTTGGCTCTGCTGCGCTCGCTCAGCCAGGCCCGCTCCCCTCTAGGCTTCTCATCGCTGTCGCTGTCTGACCAGATGTCAGTACTGCAGAGTGTGTGGATGGAGGTGCTGGTGCTGGGTGTGGCCCAGCGCTCACTGCCACTGCAGGATGAGCTGGCCTTCGCTGAGGACTTAGTCCTGGATGAAGAGGGGGCTCGGGCCGCTGGCCTGGGGGAACTGGGGGCTGCCCTGCTGCAGCTGGTGCGGCGACTGCAGGCCCTCCGGCTGGAGCGAGAGGAATACGTCCTCCTGAAGGCCCTGGCCCTTGCCAATTCAGGTGAGCCTGGGGCAGGCACTAACAGGTCTCTTCGTAAGGTCTTCAGGTTTTTAACTCAGTGATGGTGTCACGGTCCCATTTTGCAGATAAGGAAAACTGAGGCTTAGGGAAGAACAATGATTTGCTCAGTCAAAAAGCAAGCCGAGTGCAAGCTCCAGACTGCACACAGGATTTTGAGCCCTAGCACCATAGTCATGCAGAAAGGTCAAGTTTAGCGGGAGGGAAGGTGAGGAGGGTACAAGGTGGCCACAGTTGAGGGAGAAAGGGTGGGGCCCTGGCTTATGGGCTGGAGCCATGAATGGTGCCCCTCAGTCAAGCCAATTGACAAGTTTGGCTCCTCCTCAGGCCCCATCTAGCAGTGCTCAAGCAGATGTGGCGAGTGCCCTTGCCAGGGATAGTCCAGGCCTCCAGCATGCTCCTCCCCTTGCAGACTCTGTGCACATCGAAGATGCCGAGGCTGTGGAGCAGCTGCGAGAAGCCCTGCACGAGGCCCTGCTGGAGTACGAAGCCGGCCGGGCGGGCCCCGGAGGGGGTGCTGAGCGGCGGCGGGCGGGCAGGCTGCTGCTCACGCTACCACTTCTCCGCCAGACAGCGGGCAAGGTGCTGGCCCATTTCTATGGGGTGAAGCTGGAGGGCAAGGTGCCCATGCACAAGCTGTTCTTGGAGATGCTCGAGGCCATGATGGACTGAGGCAAGGGGTGGAACTGGTGGGGGTTCTGGCAGGACCTGCCCAGCATGGGGTCAGCCCCAAGGGCTGGGGCGGAGCTGGGGTCTGGGCAGTGCCACAGCCTGCTGGCAGGGCCAGGGCAATGCCATCAGCCCCTGGGAGCAGGCCCCACGCCCTCCCCTCCCCCCTCCTAGGGGGTGTCAGAAGCTGGGAAAGTTGTGTCCAGGCTCTGGGCACAGTGCTGCCCCTTGCAAGCCATAACGTGCCCCCAGAGTGTAGGGGGCCTTGCGGAAGCCATAGTGGGCTGCAGGGGATGTGTGGGAGGCAGAAGCCTATCTCAGGGAGGGAAGGGGATGGAGGTTACAGTCTCCCACTGGGTGATGCTTTTGCTGCTGCTTAATCCTACCCCCTCTCCAGAGCAGAGCGGGACTTGGAGAGCAAAGGCCCCTGCCCCCTTCGCTCCTCTTCTCATCATTTGCATTGGGCATTAATGCCCCCCCTTGAAGCAATAACTCCAAGCAGGCTCCAGCCCCTGGACCCCTGGGGTGGCCAGGGCCTCCCCATCAGCTCCCACCCAGCCTCCTCAGGGGGTAGGAGAGCACTGCCTCTATGCCCTGCAGAGCAATAACACTATATTTATTTTTGGGTTTGGCCAGGGAGGCGCAGGGACATGGGGCAAGCCAGGGCCCAGAGCCCTTGGCTGTACAGAGACTCTATTTTAATGTATATTTGCTGCAAAGAGAAACCGCTTTTGGTTTTGAACCTTTAATGAGAAAAAAATATATACTATGGAGCTCAAGAGCACTGTATGTTTGGTGTGTTATTGGGTCAAGGGTTGGGGATACACAACAAAAATACACACTGTCATAACAAAAATTGGCGCCTGGCACAATCAACTCTCAGATTCGTCTTCACTCAGCAGCATGTTGGGGATCCCGCGGCTGATGGGGAACATACGTCCAGACTCCGGGCACTGCAGGGTGCCCTCCACCACTTCCACCTGCGGGCGGGGAGGGACAGAGCTCAGCACTGGCAGCCTCAGTGCGGGAGGCAGGTGGCCCGGGAAGCAGGTGATGGGCCGCTTCTCACCTCCAGCAGCAGGTGGTGCATGGTCCTCAGAAACTCTTCATTCTCCTCATACCCCTCAACCGGCCCTTTAGGCACCTGCATCAGGCGCAACTGTGGGCAAGAGGCCGAAATTATCTCCTGGCATCCCGAACTCCCGCCTCAGTCCTGCTGAGGTCTGCCCGCCCCCCACTCCTCGGGATATGCTCGGGCGGGGGTTAGTATCCTCACGTTATCGGCAGCCTCCAGGAACGCCGCCCACTCCACTTTGGGTATCATACGCGCGACGAATTGGGGGTTGAACTCCACGGGGCAGATGCGGACTTCCGTGGCCTGCGGAGTAGGAGTTTAGTTAGACAAGCACTGGGCCCCGGTCCACCACCCCGCCCGAAGAGGGGACAGACCGCCGCCGGCGGGTACCTGGAGGCGCAGGGGGAAGCCACGGGGCCCCACCCCCCGCACATGCGAGCTCAGCAGATTGTGGGTGAGCAGTTTCATGGCTCCTCACCAGCGTTCTCCGAGCCGGAACCGGAAGGAGGTCGTCCTCCGCTTGCGTCACTTCCGAGGATGCGCCACACGATGCTATTGGGTGGCTACGAGAACCGGAAGTAGTGAACTTGCCGGAACTTCTTGTGCTTGAGGGAGCTGAGGTAGGTAGGTGAAAGACCTGTCCGGTCACGCGCTGCTACCGGAAGCGTCTTAGCAGGAGATTGCTACGGCGCACGCCCAGTTTTTTTTTTTTTTTGGCCACAAATACTACGTAACATGCAAATTATATGCAAAGTAGCTGCAATGCAGGGGCTCTCGTTGAACGCAAAATAAACGTGTTTTACCCCTACACAGGGCCCTGATACCGTCGTCTTCTGTACCCCGCTTTCGGTTAAGGAGCAGAAACACTGCCCCATCTAAATTAGGCCCATGGAAGCCGAACGGCACCTCCTTCTTGTATGCAAATTAGCGCCTCCACTGCCGAAAGCTCCGCCCCATTTATAATTGCGCCTGCGGTCCAGCCCCAATGCAAATGAGGTTAGGGTCCTAGAAGATCTGTTCTGCGCGTGGCCGTTCGCGCCTGCGCAGTGGAAGAGGCCCCGGCCCGCCTTCCGCCGGGTGTGGCCGCTGCGCCTCCCGCCGTGCCCCGCCTGTCGCGGTGGCTCCAGCCAGGGGGCGGAGTGGAAGTAGCCGTGGGGCGGGTATGGGACTTGCCGGGCTGTACGTCCTGAGACGCCCAGCGGGTTATGTACTCGTTGGTGGGGCCGCCGGTCAGTCTGTGGCAGCGGTAGCAGCAGCCGCAGCGGGAGCAGCAGCAAGACGGCGAGGTGAAGGAGGGTGGGCGTCTGGCGGGGTCCGCAGTTTCAGCAGAGTCGCTGCAGCCATGGCCCCGATCAAGGTGACCGCTGGCCGAGCCGGGCCTGACATCCCCCACTCTCCCCATGCCAACCCCCGTCCCGCCGGTCTGGGGGTGTCACCTTCTTTGCCTGCCGGACCCCTCCCGCCGCCTGCCCCTCTCATCCCCTCAGAAAGCCCGCGTGGCTGCCCACCCTTCTCTCCAATGGTGGGGGTCTTACCTTCTGGGACAGTCCCGAGGCATTTTTTTTTTTTTTTTTTTTTTGGAAAGATGGGGTTTCGCCATATTGGTCAGGCTGGTCACGAACTCCTGACCTCAGGTGATCCGCCCATCTTGGCCTCCCAAAGTGCTGAGATTACAGGCGTGAGCCACGGCGCCCGGCAGCATTTTTTTTTTTTTTTTGAGACAAAGTCTCATTCTGTTGCCCAGGATGGAGTGCAGTGTCGCGATCTCGGCTCACTGCAATCTCCGCCTCCTGGGTTCAATTGATTCTCCAGCCTCAGCCTCCTGAGTAGCTGAGACTACAGGCGCGAGCCACCGTGCACGGCTAATTTTTATATTTGTAGTAAAGACGGGGTTTCACCATGTTGGCCAGGCTGGTCTTGAACTCCCGACCTCAGGTGATCCGCCCACCTCGGCCTCCCAAAGTGCTGGGATTACAGGCATGAGCCACAGCGCCGGGCCTGATTTTCCCCATCTGTCTTCTGAAACAGCTATCCCTTAGCGACCCCTCGGGGGCTTCCCCTATCCCACTACGGGACCTCCCCTCCTCTCAAGGCAAATTCCCACCCTCTGCCTACTCTTTCACTCATCTCCTGGAACCATCCCCAGGGCCTTGGACCTTCCCCCTGCTCCTCCCAAACCCTTGTGAGACCACCTTCCCTTTCTGCTTCATCCTGCTCCCAACCCTGGGCTCCTCAGAGACTCCGGCACCTCTGACTCTCTCTTCCTACCCACTCTGGCCCCAGGAAGCCCTCAAGTACTCCGGGGAGACGGATCCTTCCCCCTTCAAGAGATTCCTTCTTTTGTTCTACACGTCCTAGGTGTAAGGGCCTGGATACCCTCCCCTAACTTTCCCACCTGCTGCTACCCTCCCTCTTCCCCCTCGTGAGGGTGGGACCCTCAGACCTGGCCAAGATCCTCTCCCTCTGTGTTTTCAGGGACTCCTCCTCACCCCCAAATGCAGCCCTCTACCCCCTACCCCGCCCATTTATCCCACTCCTTTCCTGTAACCTAGACAGCGTGTTATGCAACCCTTTGCGACACTTGGGGAGGCCTTCCCGCCCTTTCTCTGTTATCACCAGTGGGCCCTTAAGAGGAGCAAGGCCACCTGGAAACCTGGAGGATATGGGGTAACTCGGTGCGGGCGGGCAGAGAGGGCCTCTGGAAACTCTGACAGGGCTGGAGTTTCCTGTTGGGCGTCAGCCCTGGGTCCTGCAGGCGCAGCTGCCAGACTCTCTGTTCACCTTCCTGCCTCCGGTTTTGCCCTGCTCCCTCACCGTCCTTAACTTGGAGTCCTTCCTTCTAGGTGGGAGATGCCATCCCAGCAGTGGAGGTGTTTGAAGGGGAGCCAGGAAACAAGGTGAACCTGGCAGAGTTGTTTAAGGGCAAGAAGGGTGTGCTGTTCGGAGTTCCCGGGGCCTTCACCCCTGGCTGTTCCAAGGTGAGGCCCTTCCCTTCTGAGGACCAGGACCTGCGATGTTTTGTGTTGCTCTGAAGTCCTCCACATAGTCCTGACAGGAAGGCAAAAAGCATTTCAGTGCCATTGGAAAACAAGTAGAGGCTGCCGGAAGGGAGCAGCACCAGGAATGCTGGAGAAAAGCTTACTGCAATGAAATCCAGCACCCCTGTTGGTCTTGCTAAATGACAGGCACTGTGGAAGGTGCTTGGGACTCAGATAAATAAGACATAGTTCTGTCCATGGGAAGTTCATATTCTGGACCAGAAGGCATTAAGTTTCATTCTGAGCTTCCTAGTGGCCAAGGCAAAAAGGAAATAGAATAGTTTAGACAGCCCTCATTGTTTGATCAAAGCTGTTGTGGCAGAGCAGTGAGGAGGGCCTGGAGATGAAGGGTGGGCTCGGGGGCAGATGCAGTTATCTATCCCTTTGCTTTGTTTCCCTTCCCCAGACCCACCTGCCAGGGTTTGTGGAGCAGGCCGAGGCTCTGAAGGCCAAGGGAGTCCAGGTGGTGGCATGCCTGAGTGTTAATGATGCCTTTGTGACTGGCGAGTGGGGCCGAGCCCACAAGGCGGAAGGCAAGGTGAGATTCGGGCCTGCAGGGAGTCAGGGCTAGGTAGGAGATTCTTCTTGTGACATTTCCTTTCTCTGCAGGTTAGGCTCCTGGCTGACCCCACTGGAGCCTTTGGGAAGGTGAGTGTTCCGTGTTCCCCCAGCCTCCACAGGGACATAGCAGTGTGGGAAGCAGTAGGGCCTTTGGCCTCCTCGGTGGTTTCTGACACTTTTCTTTGTCTCCTCTTAGGAGACAGACTTATTACTAGATGATTCGTTGGTGTCCATCTTTGGGAATCGACGTCTCAAGAGGTAAAAGTGGGAGAATCCTCTATGGGGGGAGAGTCCTCCGTGGGGGGAGAGTCCTCAGTGGGGGCAGAGTCCTCCATTGGGGGAGAGTCCTCCGTGGAGGCAGAGTCCTCTGTTGGGGAGAGTCCTCTGTCGGGAGAGTCCTCTGTTGGGGAGAGTCCTCTGTAGGGGGAGAGTCCTCTGTGTGGGAGAATCTTCGGTGGGGAGAGAATCCTCTGTTGGGGGAGAGTCCTCTGTGGGGAGAGTCCTTTGTGGGGAGGAGTCCTCTGTGGGGTTCTCTTGGGCCCCTGGCTCTTCACTGCCTGTCTCCATGCTCTGCCTCCAAGCCCAGGCTGATGCAGCTGGCTGGGCCCGTCTTTCTGGCAGGTTCTCCATGGTGGTACAGGATGGCATAGTGAAGGCCCTGAATGTGGAACCGGATGGCACAGGCCTCACCTGCAGCCTAGCACCCAACATCATCTCGCAGCTCTGAGGCCCTGGGCCAGATCACTCCCTCTACCTGTCCCTATCTCACCTGCCCAGCCCTGTGCCAGGGCCCTGCAATTGGAACCCTGGCCAGATTTCTGCAATAAACATTTGTGGCTTGTGCCCATCTCCTTGGTTAGGAATGGCTGTTTTGCTCAGTGCCAGGCATCCTGGCATTGTCACAGACTGGGCGAGAGCGGTCAGGGCGCATATGGGCTGAAAGGGAGAATGGAGGGGTCTTGGCTTAATTAAGGGGGAGTCGGGGAGGGAGTTTTGATCGAGGTTTTTTTTTTTTTTTCTTTTTGAGATGGAGTTTCACTGTCGCCCAGGCTGGAGTGCAGTGGCATGATCTTGGCTCACCGTAACCTCTGCCTCCTGGGTTCAAGTGATTCTCCTGCCTCAGCCTCCCGAGTAGCTGGGATTACAGGCACCCACCACCACACCTGGCTAATTTTTTGTATTTTTGGTAGAGATGGGGTTTCACCATGTTGGCCGGGCTGGTTTCGAACTCCCGACAGATGATCCACTCGACTTCGCCTCACAAAGTGGTGAGATTACGAGTGTGGGCCACCGTGCCCGGCCTCGAGGGAGGTGTTAGTGAGCACTGAGAAGGAGCCAGCAAACTGAAGAGCGAATGGGAAGCGGTCCCCACAGAGGCAGCACAGAGGGCAAGGCCCAGCCGATGCCACGTGGTACACAGCGTGGCCTTTCTGCCTGCTCTCTGGGTGCTGACTGATGCCATTTAGGCTGGCAACCCCAGGGTGGGAAACATGGCTCCCAGCACTCCTGCCGGGCCCAGCCCCCCCGTCCTTTCAGACTTGAACCCCTCCCGGGCGCACCCTCATCCCAGGAAGAGCTCAGGTCACCTTAGGAATATCTGACAGACATGGAGAGGGCTCCAGCGCAGCACTTGCTCAGTCCAGGAGGGCTCCCTGGGAGAAGAGTCTAGGTGAGCTGTGGAGGGGAGAAGACGCTGCTGAGGCCTGACCAGTGGTGGCTAGGTGTGAGGGGCCTCGAGCCAGGGACACCAGCAGGGTTTGGGGCTGGGGGCCATCGCCATAGCAGGCCCTGCTCCTGGGCGTCTGCTTCTTGGCGCTGGGAAGCCGTGTGGGCCGGCAGGCAGTGATCATGAGGCCCCGCTGCATGGAGTGTAGGGGGCCTGCGTGCCCCTCGAGATGCTGCCTGCCTGCTCCGGGTGTGGTAACAGCCCTCACGATAATCCAGTGAGGTGTGGGCTGCTGCTGCTTCTCAGCTACCTACACGGAGTCGGGATTCCATCACCGTGTGGAGCTGCACTGTCAGGAACCACATCAATACCTGGTTCTGGGGCACTTCCTGCCTAGTGGTTCCCAGGGCTTTTGGGAGGTCAGGAAGAAGTCCAAAGATGGACCTCCTAGAGCAAATGACCCTTCAGGCAGTGGGAGTGGTGCGCGAGGCGAGGGAGCCCCATAGCCTTAGGAGTGGAAGGTGGGATGGGACAGTCCCATGCAGCCCAGCACAGGGCAAGGTAGGTGTCGGGCGTGAGGGGAATGTCAGGGATGAGAGGATGCCTGGCGGTCATTGGGGTCTCTGAAGCTGGTGAACAACTTGCCTTGCACCCTACGGGCACCTTGGTCATGGGCTACCGTGTGCAGCCCCTGAGCTGGGAGGCTGAGAGGCATCAGATGGGCAGCAGAGAGCAGGACCCATGATGAGAACAATGCCCAGGAGGTGGGGGCGGGGGCGTGTAGGGAGGGAGGGTGCATCCAGGGGGCTGCTTGCTGAAGGTGGAGGGGCTGGGCGCTTATGGCGCTGTCCGTGAGAACAGACACACAGTAGGAGGGGAGCCAGCCTCCCCGCCCAGGGTCACAGTGCTCAGCCTTCCCGAGTTGTGCTGCCCACCGACCTCTGTCGCCGTGGTTCTCTCCCACACCTGCCACCACTTCAGGGGTCTTGGATGGGGCCAGGGCAGGAGGCTGACTGCACCCGCAGCTGCCCTGGTAACCTGACTGCCTCTCCTCTCCCACCATACTCGGGGGCACAGCGTTGTCCTCATGGACACACATGGCGCAAAGCCCCTTTTTTTCCTGGATACCACCTCTTAATCCTCTCATCGTACAAATGAGAAAACGGACACGGAGCTTCCTGCAGGGCACCTGTGAGCTTCAGCGTCTCATCAGCAAATGGGGGGGGCGGTGTTGGCTGCCAGCGGACCCCACGGGCTGTGTGCCCTGTTGCTCTTTCCCACAGCCTCGTGCTGCTGGGACAGTTCCTTGCTATCGGGGAAGCCCAGCTCCATCTCTGTCACTCAGCTGCCTCTGTTTCCTCCGCTCCTGGGCTCTTATCTGGGCTGGCTGAGACCAAGCAAGGCCTCTAGGGGAAGTGTCCCCTCCAGGGTCCACTGCTACTGGCTGGGCCTCTAGGAAGGGTCGAGGGGGCTTCCGGGGCTGGGGTGGCCCTCCAGGACAGTCTGATGTGGGTGGCAGCTGGGCTGTGGCCTCAGTGGCACTGACTGCTGAGCATGTGGGTGAGCTGAGGGGGGGGACGTCCTTGGGTGGGGGAGGGGGGACTGGCCCTGGGAACTGCTCCAGGTCTTGGAGGGCCAGAGATGAAACAGCACCTGTCAAGAGAGCCTTTCATAGCTGTCTCCAGGGTGGACAGGTGGGGCTTCAGGCCTGGAGATAAGGGCCGAACAGGCCATGGTGTCCTGGACCAGAGAGCCCTGGACGCCTGGGCTGCACCTGGCAAAGCTGTACATGTGGTCTTCCTGGGCTGCTGGTGGCTGAAGGACCAACGTTAAAAAATATGACAGAATATCCTAGGCCGGGCGCTGTAGCTCACGCCTGTGATCCCAGGACTTTGGGAGGCCAAGGTGGGCAGATCACTTGAGGTCAAGAGCCTGAGACCAGCCTGGCTAACATGGTGAAACCCTATCTCTACCAAAAATACAAAAATTAGCAGGGCATGGTGGTGTATGTCTGTAATCCCAGCTACCTGGGAAGCTGAGGCAGGAGAATTGCTTGAACCTGGGAATTAGAGGTTGCAGTGAGCTGAGATCTGGCCACTGCACTCCAGCCTGGGCAACAGAGCAAGAGTCTGTCTCAAACAAACAAACAAAAAGGCTGGGCGAGGTGGCTCACACCTGTAATCCCAGCACTTTGGGAGGCCGAGGCGGGTGGATCACCTGGAATCAAGAGTTCGAGACCAGCCTGCCTGGCCAACACGGTGAAACACCTTCTCTACAAAAATACAAAAAAATTTAGCCAGGCATGATGGCGGGTGTCTGTTATCCTAGCTACTCGGGAGGCTGAGGCGGGAGAATCGCTTGAAGCCGGGAGGCAGAGGTTGCAGTGAGCCAAGATAGTGACGCTGCACTCCAGCCTAGGTGACAGAGTGAGACTCCATCTCAAAAAAAAAAAAAAAAAAGGAAAATAACCTGAAACATCCACCCAACACATGCCCAGTAAGACTCACTGGCCTGTCCCGGCATGCCCAGGGCCATAGCAACTCACACCCAGAAGGCCAAGGGTGTTACTCAGCATCAGCGTTCTGGGCTTCCTGGGTCTAGGGTCCCTTTGAAACTTAGCTGAACAGACCCCCACATGAGCCTTAAGGGTGTCGACCTGAAAGGAAGAAGCCTAGGCAAAATTAATCAGCAGAGACTTTATTTGGGCCAAGCTTGAGGATTGCATCCCAGGAGCACAGATTCCAGTTACCCTGAATATACACTCCGATTAGCGCTGTTGAAGTGGATTTGAAAAGGGTGAGAGGGCTCCTGAGTTGTTTACCAAGAATTTACATTAAAATCACAAACTGCCTGTCAGTTACTCTGCCAGCTGAGGTGAAAGCATTGCTTCAGGCCAGTTCAAGACCAGCTTGGGCAAAATAGCAAGATACTATCCCTAAAAAAATTTTTTTAAAAAGTTGTCTGAGGGCGGCTGCTCACGCCTGTAATCCCAGCCCTTTGAGAGGCCGAGGCGGGTGGATCACCTGAGGTCAGGAGTTCGAGACCAGCCTGGCCAACATGGTGAAACCCGTCTCTACTAAAAATACAAAAATTAGCCAGGCGTGGTGACCAGTGATTGTAATCCCAGCTACTCAGGAGGCTGATGCAGGAGAATCGCTTGAATCCGGGAGGCAGAGGTTGCAGTGAGCCAAGACCGCACCACTGCACTCCAGCCTGGGTTACAGCTTAAGACTCTTTCTCAAAAAAAAAAAAAAAAAAAAAAAGATTAGGCTGGGCGACGTGCGTCACGCCTCTAACCCCCACACTTTGGGAGGCCAAGGCAGGTGGATCATAAGGTCAGGAGCTCAAGACTAGCCTGGCCAACATGGTGAAACCTCGTCTCAACTAAAAGTACAAAAATTAGCTGGGCACGGTGGCATGCACCTGGAGTCCCAGCTACTCGGGAGGCTGAGGCAGGAGGATCGCTTGACCCCAGGAGTTGGACACTATAGTAAGCTGTAATTGTGCCACTGTACTCCAGCCTGGATGACAGAGTGAGACCATTCTCTTTTTTTTAAAAAATTATTATTACTATTTTTCTTTTTAACACCCCCTCCCCCAGTGAGACCATTCTCTAAAAGAATAAAAACAATTTAAAAAACCCACAAGCTGTTGATTGGCTCTGTCCTTTGTATCACAAATCCTAGGAATGTGAAAATAATGAGTGGACTGCTAATCAGGAGACTTTCAACAGTTGCCCCAGGCCTGGGTGTGACTGAAGTCCCATACCTGTGTCTCTCTGGACCTGCATAGCTCCGACTGTTCTGAGCTTTTTTTCTTTTTCTTTCTTTTTTTTTTTTTTTTTGAGATGGAGTTTTGCTTTTGTTTTCCAGGCTGGAGTGCAGTGGTGTGATCTCGGCTCACTGCAAACTCTACCTCCCAGATTCAGGTGAATCTCCTGCCCCAGCTTCCCGAGTAGCTGGGATTACAGGCGCCTGCCACCACGCCTGGCTAATTTTTTTGTATTTTAAGTACAGACAGGGTTTCACAATGTTGGTCAGGCTGGTCTTGGACTCTTGACCTCAGGTATCTGCCTGCCTTGGCTTCCCAACGTTTTGGGATTACAGGCGTGAGCCACCACGCATGGTCCTTTTTTTTTCTTTTTCAAAACAGGGTCATTCAGTCACCCAGGCTGGAGTGCAGAAGCACCATCACAGCTCCCTGCAGCCTCGACCTCCCAGGCTCGAGATCCTCCTACCTCAGCCTCCCTAGTAGCTGGGACTACCGGCATTCATCGCCACAACCGGCTAATTTTTTGGTACTTTTTGTAGAGCCAGGGTTTGCTATGTTGCTCTGGCTGGTCTTGAACTTCTGGGCTCAAGTGATCCTCGGCCTCCCAAATTGCTGGAATTACAGGCATGAGCCAGGTGTCCTGCCTAGTTTTCTTTTTCTCAAGGGTTTCAAGGAACCCTTGGAGTCCTTCCAAGGGTTCTAAATGACCCCCTGCTCCCACCTAGGAGGCATCATAGTCTGTGGGTTCACCAGGCTTTGGGCTCAGACCTCCAGAGCCTCCAGAGCACGAGTCCCAGCCTGCTCCCGAGAAGCTGGGTGACCTTGGCAGGCTGTTTCATTTGTCTTGACTCTACTTCCCTCATCTTTAAAGCAGGAAGAATCCAATCCACCTCACAGGTTGTTGTGCGAATCGAATGAGACAATTGATGTAAAGCATTTGGCAAGGCGCCCAGCATACTTGAGAAGTAAGTAAGGCCTGGGGCTGGGCGCCGAGCCGCAAGTCAGTACACCCAGCACTTCAGGAGGCTGAGGCGGGAGTAGCACTTGAGGTCGAGTTTGAGACCAGCCTGGGCACCTTAGTGAGACCCCGTCTGTACAAAAAATAAAAGAATTAGGTGGGTGTGGTGGCTTGTGCCTGTAGTTCTAGCTATTCCAGAGGCTGAAGTGGGAAAATCACTTGAGCCCAGGGGGCCAAGACTGCAGTGAGCTATGATTATGCCACTGCACTCCAGCCTGGGCAATAGAGCTAGACCCTGACTCAAAAAAAAAGCTCAATAAAAGGTTACTTGAAAGATAAAAATCGGGCCAGGCACAGTGGCTCATGCCTATAATCCCAGCACTTTGGGAGGCTGAGATGGGAGGATCACCTGAGGTCAGGAGTTTGAGACCACCCTGGCCAACATGGTGAAACCCCGTTTCTACTAAAAATACAAAAATTAGCTGGGTGTGGTGATGCATGCCTGTAATCCCAGCTACTCGGGAGGCTGAGGCAGGAGAATCACTGGAACCTGGGAGGCGGATGTTGCAGTGAGCCAAGATTGCGCCATTGCACTCCAGCCTGGGTGACAGAGTGAGACCCTCTCTCAAAAAAAAAAAAAAAAAAAAAAGAAAAGAAAAAAGGAAGATAAAAATCTCTATCCTCTGCCATGCAGTAGAGAAGGAGCTGAGAGTTAAGGGTCAAATCCCAGTCCTGTCTTTAATGCTTCCTGTGACTGTGCCTCTCTGAGCCTCAGTTTTCTCATCAGTAGCATGGGGATAATAACCCTGCTTATTAACCTATTGTGTTCAGACCCCAAGGGTTCTGCATACACTGTCCAGTGTCTGCAGCCTCACAGGTTAAGGAGCTGGGAAGACATCATCAGGGGGAGTTTTCTTTTCTTTTTTTTGAGAAGCAGTCTCATCTTGCTCTGTCACCCAAGCTGGTGCAATGGTGTAATCTCGGCTCACCGCAACCTCTGCCTCCCGGGTTCAAGCGATTCTCCTGCCTCAGCCTCCCGAATAGCTGAGACTACAGGCGCATGCCACCATGCCCGGTTAATTTTTGTATTTCTTAGGAGAGATGGGGTTTCACTCTGTTGACCAGGCTGGTCTTGAACTCCTGACCTCATGTTCTGTCCGCCTCAGCCTCCCAAAGTGCTGGGATTACAGACGTGAGCCACCACTCCCGGCCTATCAGGGAGTTTTCAGTGGGCTCTAAGGGAGTCAAATCTGGGCTTCTGAGACAAAGAAAGAGTTGGAGAGTCCTGGTGTTCCTGGCCTAGACCAGGCTTGGGCTACAGCCATGAAGGTGCTGTGATCAGGGGAAGTGGAGGCGACTGGCCCCAATGGGACACACTCTACTGGGCGTGGTTGGGGTTTGGTGACACAGGCATTGAGGAGTGACAGCAGAGAGTGAAATGTATGCATGGATATAAAGTTTGGGTAGCATCTACGTGAAGGTGGATTCTTGGTGTTAATAAGCGTGCATATTGGCCTGCCATGTGATTATATTGTATCATCAACTCTCATTCCTGGAGTTGGGAATCTTGTGTTTTTACTTAACATGGGTAAGGAGCCCTGGTCAGCGTGGGGAACACAGATAATACTCAACACGTGTTTTGGGTAGAAGTAAAGAAGTGAAGGCCGGGTGCAGTGGCTCACACCTGTAATCCCAGTACTTCGGGAGGCTTAGGTGGGTGGATCGCCTGAGGTCAGGAGTTTGAGACCAGCCGGGCCAACGTGGTAAAATCCCATCTCTACTAAAAACACAAAAATTAGCCAGACGTGGTGGCGGGCACCTGTAATCCCAGCTATTTGGGAGGCTGAGGCAGGAGAATCGCTTGAACCCGGGAGGCAGAGGTTGCAGTGAGCCAAGATCTCTCCACTGCATTCCAGCTTGGGTGACAGAGTGAGATTCCATCTCAAGGGGAAAAAAAAGTGAAGGCAGGGAAGGACAGAGGAAGCTACCCTTTCCCTAGCCTCCTGGACATTGGTTTCCGTTGTTTGAACATAAAGGTGACCATAGCAGGCCTGAATTAGACCTAGATTTGCTTGGGAGTGACATAAATCCCTAAATACCGGTGACTTAAAACAAAGGCTTAGGGCCAGGTGCGGCAGCTCACGCCTGTAATCCTAGCGCTTTGGGAGGCAGAGGCGGGTGGATCACTTGAGGTCAGGAAGAGTGCTCAAATAACCAAAAATTATCTGAACATAGTGGTTCACGCTTGTAGTACCAGTTAGTAGGGAGGCTGAGGCAGGAAGATCACTTGAACCCAGGAGGTGGAAGCTGGTAGGGAGTCATGATAATGCCACTGTAGCCTGGGCGTGATGTCTCACGCCTGTAATCCAAGCACTTTGGAGGCCACAGCGGGTGGATCACCTAAGGTTGGGAGTTCAAGACCAGCCTGACTAACATGGTGAAACTCCATCTTTAAAAAAAAAAAAAAAAGATAATGCCACTGTATTCCAGCCTGGGTGACAAAGCCTGTCTCAAAAAAAAAAAAAAAAAAATCCACCTTTGTGTTAGTGGTGATGGTTGCACACATATGTTAAAAACCGCTGACTTGTTTACTTTAATTAAAAAAAAATAGAGACAAGGTCTCATTATATTGCCCAGGCTGGTCTTAAACTGGCCTCAAGTAAACCTCCCGCCTCGGCCTCACATAGTGCTGGGATTACAGGCATGAGCCCCCACGCCCAGCCTTTGTATACTTTTATGGGCTGAATTTTATGATATGTGAATTGTATGTCAATTTGGCGAATCTATCTTTGATGAAGCCGAACAGTGTGGCCCCGTTCCCACAGGCAGTAATTCAGGGAAGGGACAGGAACCAGGAGAGAGGGCTGTTGTCCTCAGCGGTGGGGCTGACTGAAGGTCGGAGTGATTTGGGCAGGGGCATCCCAGCGGGGAACGTGGTCTGGTTGATGCTGAAGAGGGAGGAGGCTGGAGGACCCACAACTGGGAATCAGGGTGACTTTGGCGTTGCAGGGAATGGGGACAGAGGCTTGGAGAGAAGTCACTGGGGAGATGAGGGGACCACACAGGGATCTGGGCCAGCTTCATATAAACCAAACCCCTCCCAAGGCTGATGGGAAGGGCAGGGTAGTGAGCGGCTCCTGGGAGGCAATGGAGTCCTCGAAGTCCCTCTGCTCAGAGGTGACCCTCGAGTGGCCCACACTGCTTGCTGTCTGTTCAGTGTCCTTTCTCTCTCTCTCCCTAACAAAACTCATAATTTTTATTTAGACACATGGCAGCCTGGAAATGAAGTTGATACTTCTCAGCTTCCCTTGCAGCTAGTATGACCATGTGACTAAGTCCTGTCCATGAGATGTAAGTGGAAGGGATACATGGCAGCTTCCAGAAAAGCCTTCTTGACAGACAGCTGGCATGTGCCTTTTTTTTTTTTTCGAGATGGAGTTTCACTCTTGTTGCCCAGGCTGGAGTACAATGGCACAGTCTCTGCTCACTGCAACCTCCACCTCCTGGGTTCAAGTGATTCTCCTGCTTCCGCTTCTCGAATAGCTGGAATTACAGGCGCCCACCACCACACCCGGCTAATTTTTGTACTTTTAGTAGAGACAGGGTTTTACCATGTTGGCCAGGCTAGTCTCGAACTCTTGACCTCAGATGATCCGCCCGCCTCGGCCTCCCAAAGTGCTGGGATTACAGGCGTGAGCCACCGTGTCTGGCAGGCATGGGCCTTTATGTTCTGTTCGTCATTTCCTCCTTCTTGCTGGCTGGATGATGAATGTGACAGCTGGAACTCAAGCAGCCACAGTGGTAAGTAAAGACATGTTTAAAATGGCAGAAGAGCAAGACAGAAGGAATAATTATGCAGCGGACTACTGGCTCAGTGTCTCTCGTGCATACCTGTGAGCTCAGCCTTTGTTTTGTTTTTGTTTTTGTTTTTTTGAGAGACAAAGTCTCTCAATGTTCCCCAGGTTGGTCTCAAACTCCTAGGCTCAAGTGATCCTCCTGCCTTGGCCTCCCAAAGTGCTGGGATTACAGGCATGAGACACTATGCCCGGCCCTAAGACAGATCTTTAACCTCAGTGACTTCTCACCAAAGGAAGCTGATTCTCTCCTCTGAGCATTGCAATCCTCCTGTCATTGTGAGTGGCCTGACGAGGTGTTCAGGGATCTACTTGCCTGCCTGTGTCCTCACCAGCACATAGGGATCTCCCTTCAGTGGCTGTTTGCTGAGAGTCACCTCTGTAGCAGACACTGTGCCAGGCTCTGGGGACTGAGTGGTGAATATGCTGTGCATGGGCCCTGCAGGCACCAGGAAGGGTGTTCCAGGGGTGGGAACAGCCACTGCTAAGGTCTACAGGCCAGGAAGATGAAGAAGGTCTGGACTGAGCAGTGGTGATGGAGGGCAGAGGTGAGGTATCGCCTGGCAGCTGCGCTCCCTCGGGTTCTCTGGGTGGAGAGCGGGTGTTACCAGCTTTCGGCTAGGGGCAGCTTCCAGTTTTGGAGACATTTCTATTTTTGTTTCTTCTTGGGCTCCTTCTTCAGGGCTTATTCCAAAACGTCAGGTCAGAGGGATCCGGCGGTTTTATCGGTCTCAGGAAATTCTGAGACCAAGCTGACTTGTACACTTGTAGAGACTGAATTTTATGACATGTGAATTGTATGCCAGTTTGGCAAATCTATCTTTGATGAAGCCGACCAGTATGGCCCAGTTCCCACGTGGAGCAATTCAGGGCAGGGACAGGGAGCCAGGTGCGAGGGCCGTTGCCTCGGAGCCACCTGTGGCCTGGGCTGTGTTCTCCGCTGCGGTTGCCAACTGGAGTTGAGTTTTACCTTTTGGATTTATTTTTGCCAGTTTAATGGCACCGCAGAGCTGTCTTTAATGTGTGTGTCTTCAATTACGAGGGCATCTGGCAGCCACGGGGCTTGGCCCTGGTTTTCCACCTTGTCTGCTAATTGGGTGCTGGGCTCCAGCCTTGCCGTCTCACCCGACAGCAACGAGAAGTGGAGTGCAGCCGGGCACGGTAGCTCATGCCTGTAATCCTAGCACTTTGGGAGGCCAAGGCGGGTGGATCACCTGAGGTCAGGAGTTCAAGACCAGCCTGACCAACATGGAGAAACCCCGTCTCCACTAAAAATACAAAATTAGCTGGGTGTCATTATGCATGCCTGTAATCCCAGCTACTTGGGAGCCTGAGGCAGGAGAATTGCTTGAACCCGGGAGGCAGAGGTTGCAGTGAGCTGAGATCATGCCACTGCACTCCAACCTGGGCGACAGATCGACACTCTTGTCTCAAAAAAAAAAAAGGAGTGGAATGGAGTGGTGAAGGGGGTTGTGGGTAGAGGGAGGCTGGGAGACTCTGAGCTCTCAGAGCCAGAAGAGGATGAGATTTCAGCCTCAGCTGCCCTACTTGCCCCATTCTCTTCTGAGCCTCACTTTCCTGGCCTCTGAAATAGGAGTTCATTTGTTCAAAAACACATACAAAAAAAAATCTGCCTTCAGTATCTTGGCTCCGCCACTTCCTGGCTATGTGGTCTTAAGCAAGGGACTTACCTGCTCTGAGCATCAATTTTTTCATTGTAAAATGAGGATAACCAATAGCTCCTGTATTTTACAGCTGAGGAGGGGATTAAGTGATTGAGACGTGCAAAGTGCTTAGAATGGAGCCCAGCACAGATCAGTGGGCAGCGGATGGCGGTGCTCTCATGGACCCAGCAGGCTCAGCACTGTGCTGTCTGCACTGTGATCATGAGTGGACCCGTGATGGCTTCCACTCGAGAGGGGAGTAGGCAAAGCAAACACGTGAAGGCAGCCACAGAGTGGAACCCTGCTGTGGGAGGAGGATGGGGGCTGCTTTACAAGAGAAAGGACTTTTCTTTTTTTTGAGACAGGGTCTCACTTTGTCATCCAGGCTGGAGTGCAGTGGCGTGATTCAGAGCTCATTGCAGCCTTGCACTCCTGGGCTCAAGGGATCCTCCTGCCTCAGCTTCCCTTGTTGCTGGGACAACAGGCATGCTCCATCATGCAAGGCTAATTTTTGGATTTTTTTGTAGAGGTGAGGTGTCACCATGTTGCCCAAATTGGTCTTGAACTCCTGGGCTCAAGCGATCCTCTTGCCTCCACCTCACAAAGTGCTGGGAAGCTACTCGGGAGGCTGAGGCAGGAGAATCGCTTGAACCCGGGAGGCGGAGGTTGCAGTGAGCCAAGATCGCGCCGTTGCACTCCAGCCTGGCCAACAAGAGCGAAACTCTCTCCAAAAACAAAAAACAAAAAAACAAACCAAACAAAAAGCACAGTGCTGGGAGTGCCGGTGTGAGCGACTGTGCTGGGTCATGAGAAAGGGGTGGTTGAGAGACCAGTATGGGAGAAAGGACTGGTGTTGGAAACGGTGTGTATGTATGTGTGAATGTGTGTGTCTGAATGTGTGAGCATGCAAGTATGTGTGACCATAAAACTGTGTGTGTCTGAGTGTGCGTGTGAGCATATGGGTGTGTGTCTGTGTGTGAGACTGTGTATGACTGTGTGTGTGACCATGCGAGAGTCTGTGAATGTGAGTGGGTGAGCATGTGTGAATGTGTGTGTGAGCATATGTGAATGTGTGTGAGCATGTATGAATGTGTGAGCATGTGTGCATGTGAGCATGTTTGAATGTGTGAGCATGTGTGTGTGAGCATGTGAGCATGTGAATGTGTGTGAGCGTGTGAATGTGTGTAAGCATGTGTAAATGTGTGTCAACATCTGAATGTGTGAGGTGTGAGCATGTGTGAATGTGTGAGGTGTGTGTGAGCATATGTGATTGTGAGCATGTGTGAATGGGTGTGAGCATGTGTGAATGTGAGCGTGTGTGAATGAGAGCATGTGAGTGTGTGAGCATGTGTGAATGTGTGTGAGAGCATGTGTGAATGTGAGCATATATGAATGCATGTGAGCATGTGTGTGAGCATGTGTGATTGTGTATTTGTGTGAGCATGTGTGAGTGTGTGAGCATGTGTGAATGTGTGAGTGCATTTGAGCATGTGTGAATGAGCATGTGTGAATGTGCGTGTAAGCATGTGCGAATGAGTGTGTGTGAATGTGAATGTGTGTATGAATGTGAGTCTGTGAATGTGTGTCAGTGTGTGTGAATGTGTGTGTAAATGTGAGTGTGTGAGCATGTGTGAATGTGAGTGTGTAGGGAGTTGAGGAGGGTGTGACTCAGATGTTGAGTTCCAGGCTGAGGCGTCCGCGATGCAGAGGTGTGGAGTAGGGGAGAGTGATTGAGCAACCAGCGTGGCCAGAGCAGAGGGAGGAGGAAGGATGAGGTCAGGGTGATGAGGGGCCCCTCTCCAGGGCCTTGAAGGTCATGGTGAGTGGGTGAGTCACCAAAACACAGGGAAAAACCACTGGAGAGCTTTAAGCTGGGCAGGGCCGTGAGCCAGGCAGTTTCTGAGTGACTTCTTGAGGGTGGGGTAGAGGGGTGGAAGCTGCCTGGAGGAGGACTGGGGCTTGTGGTCCGGCATGGCTTGGAAGTAGAGGGAGAGGCACAGCGGTGCCCCTGGAGCATGGGAGTGTCTGGAGAGAACAGGAAGGGAGAGCCGGCCAGTGTCAGGTAGTGGGGGCTGGGCTGGGCCTCACTCTTCAGCTGGGGGACCCCAGGCCCTGCAGGCTGCACTCTGAGTCCTGGGGCACCCGGATGGGCACTGGGCAGATGGCCCTGGGCCACACCCTTCCTGGCTGTGGCTTCCCACTGCCTCCTGCCTCCTTGGGACCACTGCCCTGGGCATGACTGCTCTAGTCCAACCCCAGCTCCACTGTTTTCAGCCTGGAGTGGTAGGTGGGGAGGCTCCCTCTTCTGAGACACGTGGTGCACACCCAGCACCAGAGTGTCAGCTGCCCACAAGGCTTTGGAGGCTGTTTTTTGTTTTTTGAGCCTCGGGCCCTGAATCATCTGGTTAGAGAGCTGGGCCCCAGCCAGGCCACAAGGGTGCCAGGCCATGAGGGGTACAATCTCAGCTCACTGGAATCTCCGCCTCCCAGTTCCAAGCGATTCTCATGCCTCAGCCTCTCACCTGGCGCCTGCCACCATGCCTGGCTAATTTTTGTAATTTTTAGTAGAGACAGGGTTTTTCCAGGCTGCTTGAACAGCTGACCCTCAGTGTTGGGATTACAGGCGTGAGCCACTGCGTCTGGCTTCTTATGTACTCTTGACATTGTTTTTTTCTTGAGACAGGATCTTGCTCTGTTGCCCAAGCTTGAGTGCAGTAGTGTGATCACAAGTCACTGCAGCCTTGACCTTCCTGGCTCAAGGGATGCTCCCACCACAGCTTCCTGAGTAGCTGGGACCACAGGGACCCACCACCATGCCCAGTTAATTTTTTAGTTTTTTTTCATAAAGATGGGGTCTTGCTATATTGCCCAGGCTGGTCTCTAACTACTGGGCTCAAGCGATCTTCCTGCCTCGGCCTCCCACATTGCTTGGATGACAGGCATGAGCCACCACACTCAGCCTCATTCTTGACATTTTTGATCATGTGCATGTATCTCAAAAAAATTTTTTTCTTTTCTTTTTTTTAAATACTCACCTGGGTGCAGGGGGCTAATGCCAAAAAGGGTGTTAGCCAAAAATTTTTTTTTTTTTGAGACAGAGTCTTGCTCTGTCATCCAGGCTGGAGTGCAATGACACGATTTCAGCTCACTGCAACCTCCACCTCCTGGGTTCAAGCAATTCTCCTGCCTCAGCCTCCCAAGTAGCTGGGATTACAGGTGCCCGCCACCACGCCCGGCTAATTTTTTGTATTTTCATTAGAGATGGGGTTTCACCACGTTCGCCAGGCTAGTCTTGAATTCCTGACTTCAAGTGATCAGCCTGCCTCGGCCTCCCAAAGTGCTGAGATGACGGGTGTGGGCCACTGCGCCTGGCCTGAAAAAAATTTTAAGGGAAAAATCCAGGGACCACTTCTGCCCTTTAAAGAACACCCCTCAACACCTAATTGAGCCCCAGAATCCCCAGATCTCACTGTCAGCTGATGAGGGGAGCCCCTCTCTGGCCTCCCACTCCTCCCTGCAGACTCCCTCTGCCTGGCTCAGCTGAGGTGAGTCAGATAACCAGATGGAGGTGCAGCCAGGCTTGCCTGGAGTGAGGGATGTGAGAGTGATAGAGACACAGCCCTGCCCCTGAGGCCTGAGGAAGGGTGTGACTCAGAGATCTTGAGCAAGACAGAGGCCCTCAGCCACTAAGAGGTGAGCCTCTGTCACGGCACTTGGCTAACCCTGCAGGAGCTGCTGCGCCTGCCCGGGACAGCTGCTCCTGAGGGATGCCTGCGAGGCGCGGGTATGCAAATAGGAATAAGCTTTGCTGAGTGGATGGATGCTTGATATTATTATTATAATTTTACCATTATAAAATAATTTATTAAAATTTGGGAAGGGATAGGTCGGGTGTGGTGGCTCACACCTGTAATCCCAGCACAGTGGGAGCCTGAGGCAGGTGGATCACTTGAGGTCATGAGTTTGGGACCAGCCTGGTATACATGGTGAAACCCCGTCTCTACTAAAAATACAAAAGTTAACCAGGCGTGGTGTTGGTGAGTGCCTGTAGTCCCTTGGGAGGCTGAGGCAAGAGATTGCTTGAACCCAGAGCGGAGATTGCGGTGAGCTGAGATCGCACCACTGCACTCCAGCCTAGGCAACAGAGTGAGTAAGACGCCATCTCCAAAAAAAAAAAAAAAAAAAAGCTGGGCGTGGTGGCTCGTGCCTGTAATCCCAGCACTTTGGGAGGCCAAGGCGGACAGATCATGAGGTCAAGAGATCGAGACCATCCTGGCCAACATGGTGAAACCCCAACTCTACTAAAAACACAAAAATTAGCTGGGTGTGGTGGCGGGCACCTGTAGTCCCAGCTACTTGGGAGGCTGAGGCAGGAGAATCACTTGAACCCAGAAGGCGGAGGTTTCAGTGAGCTAAGATAACGAAGCCTGGCGACAGAGCAAGACTCCCTCTTAAAAAAAAAAAGTCAGAAAGGGTTAATTCAGCATAGATTTTTTTTTTTTTGTGGGGGGTGAGGGATATGGAGTCTCACTCTGTCACCCAGGCTGGAATGCAGTGGCACGATCTCAGGTCACTGTAACCTCTGCTTCCTGGGTTCAGGTGATTCTCCTGCCTCAGCCTCCTGTGTAGCTGGGACTAGAGGCATGCGCCGTGAAACGGCTAAATTTTATATTTTTAGTAGTGATGGGGTTTCACCATGTTGGCCAGGCTGGTCTCGAACTCATGACCTCAGGTGATCCGCCCGCCTCGGCCTCTCAAAGTTCTGGGATTACAGGCGTGAGCCACCTCCCCTGGGTTTTTTTGTTTGTTTGTTTGTTGTTTTTTTTTTTGAGACGAAGTTTTGCTTTCGTTGCCCAGGCTGGAGTGCAATGGCGTAATCTCAGCTCACTGCCATCCCCGCCTCCCGAGTTCAAGCAATTCTGCCACGGCCTCCCGAGTAGCTGGGATTACAGGCCCATGCCACCACACCTGGCTAATTTTTGTGTTTTTAGTAGAGATGGGGGTTGGTCAGGCTGGTCTCAAACTCCTAACCTCGTGATCTCCCCACCTCAGGCTCCCAAAGTAGTGGGATTACAGGCATGAGCCACTGTGCCCGGCCTGGTATAGAATTAAAAAAAAAAAAAACTTTTTAGATTCAGGGCTATGCGTGCAGCTTTGTTATATAGGTAAACTCAGGCCATGGGGGTTTGTTGAACGGATTATTTTGTCACTCAGGTATTAAGCCCAGTGCCCAATAGTTATTTTCCCTGCTCTTCCCCCTGTGCCCCTCTCCAGCCTTAAGTGGGCCCCAGTGTCTGTTGTTCCCCTCTTTGTGTCTGTGTGTTCTCATAATTTAACTCCCACTTATGAGGGACAATATGCGGTGTTTGCTTTCCTGTTCCTGCATTAGTTTGCTAAGAATAATGGCCCCCAGCTCCATCCATGTCCTGCAAAGGACGTGATCTCTTTCTGTTTTATGGCTGCATAGTATTCCGTGGTGTATATGTACCATATTTTCTTTCTTTTTTTTTTTTTTTTTTGAGACGGAGTCTTGCTCTGTTGCCAAGTCTGGAGTGCAGTGGCATGATCTCAGCTCACTCCAACCTCTGCCTCCTGGGTTCAAGCTATTCTTTTGCCTCAGCTTCCTGAGTAGCTGGGATTAAAGGTGCCTGCCACGACACCTGGCTAGTTTGTATTTTTTTTTTTTTTTGATACGGAATCTCACTCTGTCTCCCAGGCTGGAGTGTAGTGGTGTGATCTTGGCTCCCTGCAACCTCTGTCTCCCAGGTTCAAGCAGTTCTCCTGCCTCAGCCTCCTGAGTAGCTGGGATTACAGGCGTGTGCCACCACATCCAGCTAATTTTTGTATTTTTAGTAGAGATGGGGTTTCACCATGTTGGTCGAACTCTTGACCTCGCATGATCCACCTGCCTCGGCCTCCCCAAATGCTGGGATTATAGGCATGAGCCACCACGCCCGGCCTAATTTTTGTATTTTTTAGTAGAGACAAGGTTTTGCCATGTTGGCCAGGCTGGTGTCTTGAACTCCTGACTTCAGGTGATCTGCCCGCCTCAGCCTCCCAAAGTGCTGGGGTTACAGGCTTGAGCCATCTCACCCAGCCTGTACTGCATTTTCTTTATCCTGTCTACCTTTGATGAGCATTTCGGTTGATTTTATTATTATTTTTAAGAGGTGGGGACTTTCTCTGTCACCCGGGCTGGAGTGCAGTGGTGTGATCATAGCTCACTGTAGCCTCCAACTCCTGGGCTGCAGCAATCCTCCCACCTCAGCCTCCAGAGTCACTGAGATTACAAAAGTGAGCCACCACGCCTGGCTTGGATCCTTGATATTATTAATACTGAAGATAATAATCAGGCTAGGTGCAGTGGCTCACACTTGTAATCCCAGGACGTTGGGAGGCTGAGGTGGGCAGATCACCCGAGGTCAGGAGTTTGAGACCAGCCTGGCCAACATGGTGAAACCCCAACTCTTCAAAAAAAAACCAAAAAACCAAAAAAACACAACAACAAAAAAACCCACAAAAATTAGCCAGACATGCTGGTGTACACCTGTAATCCCAGCTGCATGGGGGCTAAGGCAGGAGAATTGCTTGAACCCAGAAGGTTGAGGTTGAAGTAAGCTGAGATCACTCCAGCCTGGGTGATAGGGGGAGCCTCCATCTCAAAAAAAAAAAAAAAAAAGATAATAATCACCCCCACCCAGGGACATTTAATGAAGGCTTGTGGGGTTAAGTTACTTAACCTCTCTGTTCCCTCCTCTGTAAAATGGAGGTAATCCATAGTTCTTATTTCACAGACTAGTCCGGAGCAAACAAGTTAGTAAGTGTAAAGCACTTACAACCATGTCTAGCTCAAGGAAAGCCCGTGTTTGCTACGATGTTATCATCATTAAACCAGATTTCATCAAATCTAAGATGTTGGCCAGGTGTGGTGGTGCACACTTGTAATCCCAGCACTTTGGGAGGCCAAGGCAAGTGGATTGCTTGAGACCAGGAGTTTAAGACAAGCCTGGGCAACATGGTGAAACCCCATATTTACAAAAAATACAAAAATTAGTCCAGCTTGATGGTGCATGTTTGTGTTCCCAGCTACTGGGGAGGCTGAGGTGGGAAGATCCCTTGAGCCAGGGAGATCCAGGCTGCAGAGAGCTGTGATTGCATCACTGCACTCCAGCCTTGGTGACAGAGAGAGATCCTGTTTAAAACAAAAAAACTAAGATGTCATTGATTATCCAAATGTCACTAAGAAAAAAGAATGCTGCCAGTTAACGATGTCCCAAGGTTCTTTCATCACTAGAATTTTTCTTTTGTATTTCCCAAAAGAGCTCCGTTTGACTTAAATGTAGATTCGCATCATATATAATTCTCATGCACACATAAAAAGGATAATAGAAGCAAAATAAATTGGTTACCACGTTTAGAAAACTCCTTCACATTTAGAGTTCGACTCGTGTGAATCCTTTGGTCTGAGAGTCATGATGTCTGCGTCTCCCTGCCACCTCCTCCTCTGAGCCCGAGAGAGTTCTAGGGAGAGCGGCACTGCTCCAAACATTCTATAAAACAGCCATAAACCAGCCAGGAGCTCTGAAGCCCACTTTGCAATTGTGCAGAGGAAGTGGAGCTGACTTTTCACTCCGCTTTGGGAGCATCACTGACAAGCCTGGTTCCCTTCTCCTGGGGTTTCCCACCATTTGGGTCCCAGGGCTAAAAAGGGATCCGATTTTGCCCCTACGGTTTTCTTCCGAGCTGCTGACACTCTTCTCAAGGATTTGATGCTGGCGCTTTTGAAGTGAAGGTCATGACAATGATGTTGGGACTGCAGCTAGCCGGACAGCAACTGTACCATGCCAACACACATCAGAGATGTAGAGGATTTGACCTTACCTGGAGCTGAGACAAAAACAAAAAAAAAGAAAAAGAAAAAAGAAAAAGAAAAAAGAGGAAAAAGAAACAGAGATGTAAAATGTGGGCTGCCTGTGGCGGCTCACGCCCTATCATCTCAGCACTTTAGGAGGCCAAGGCGGGAGGATCACTTGAGCCCAGGAGTTCAACACCAGCCCGGGCAACGTAACGATACTCTATCTCTACAAAAAACAAGCAAAAAAATTAGCCAGGGGTAGTGGCACACATCTGTGGTCCCAGTTACTCAGGAGGCTGAAGTAGGAGGATTGCTTAAGCCCAGGAGGTTGAAGTTGCAGTGAGCTGTGATCTTGCCACTGTATTCCAGCCTAGGTCACAGATTTTTTCTTTCTCTTAAAAAAAAATGTGAAATGTGAACAGTAAGCATCTCGGAACAGATAAAACATGCATAATTTCCAATCTTTTTTTTTTTTTTTTGAGATGGAGTCTTGCTCTGTTGCCCAGGCTGGTGTGCAGTGGCATGATCTTGGCTCACTGCAACCTCTGCCTCCCAGATTCAAGCGATTCTCCTGCCTCAGCCTCTCGAGTAGCTAGGCTTACAGGTGCCCGTCACTGTGCCCGGCTAATTTTTGTATTTTTTAGTAGAGATCGGGTTTCACCATCTTGGCCAGGCTGGTCTCGAACTCCTGACCTTGTTATTCACCCACTTTGGCCTCCCAAAGTGCTGGGATTACAGGTATGAGCCACCTTGCCTGGCCAATTTCCAGTCTTTATACTGACCATGCTTCCAGCTGTCTCAGGGCAGTGGCACATTCTGTTCCTGCTGCCTGGAATACCCTCCCTTCCTCTCCACTTTGCCCTATTAACCCAGCCATCCCTGATCTCATGCCTCCTCCAGGATGCCTTCCCTGATCATCTTGCCAAAATCAAATCCCCTCCCCTTCATAGCACCTAGTACGGCTATAACCGTCTTGAGTGTGCAGAGAATGGGGTGGGTTGAGGTCACTGGAGGAATGCTTCCTTCTGTCTGGGGTTCAGGGGAGTCTTCCTGGAGGAGCATCTGAACCAGGCTTCCCAGGCTGGGGATGTGGTTTGGATTAGTTTGAGAAACATCGAGGGGAAAGGGCAGGACGCTGCAGTGAGTGAAGCCTGGCATTTGGGATGATGGGTGTGTGGGTGCCCAGACTCACCATGCAAGGCCCAGAGCCCTTTTGAGGCCCTTGAAGGTCCCAGGCTGGAGTCATCCTCTCCCATTTCAGTTTAAGAAAACAAGGCCCAGAGATGTTAAGGACTGTCCTGCCATTGCCCGTGGAGCCAGGATAGCTGTGGCCCTTCCCCCTGCCAACCTCTGGGCCTCCAGCGGAGATGCTGGGAGGATGCAGGGAGGTGAGGTGGGGGCTGAGTTACAGGCCCGCCTGCACCCGGAAGGAGGAAGCTGCACGGGGTGTCTGTGGCTGGCCCCAGGGATCCCCCACTCCGGGACTTCCTCTTCCTCTCCCCGCAGGTGCAGCTGCCACAGCGAGACGGGCACCCTCACCCGGGCATGGAGGGGGGCAAGGGGCCCAGGCTCAGAGACTTCTTGAGTGGGAGTCTGGCTACCTGGGTGAGGGGCAGGTGGCAGCGAGTTGGGGAGGGGAAATGAGCCCCAGCCACAGGCTGTTGTTGGGGCTGGCTGGAGGAGGGTGGGGCAGAGCCAGGCCGGAGGGGAGTGCTGGGTTCAAGTGTTGAGGATGGAGATATGGGGGGGAGGGTGGGCTGTGGTGAGGGAAGAGGGGCCAGAGGCACTCAGAGGACGGGTAGGGGGTTGCTTGGGCTCACTGGGGCAGGCTGGAGGGGCTCAAGGTTCACTCTGCTAGTCGGCCGACCCCTCTGGGCTCCTCACAGGCGCTGGGACTGGCCGGACTGGTGGGGGAGGCGGAGGAGTCGGAGGGGGAAGAAGAGGAAGAGGAGGAAGAGGGGTCCCTTTGCCCAGAGAAGAGGTTCCTGCGCCTCAGCGATGGGGCCCTGCTCCTCCGGGTGCTGGGCATCATGTAAGGGGCATGGGGGGGGGCGGTGGCAGGGAAGGATCTGAGGGGAGGGGAAGCTGGTGGGCGGAGCCTGATGGGCAGTGGGCGGGGCTTGAGGGACGGTGGGCGAGGCCTGTTGACAGGAGGCGGGTCCTCGATCCCACCTCCCGCCCATAGTGCCCCCAACTCCCGAGGGGGACCTCGGATGCTCAGGGGCCATGACGGGCCTGCTGCCTGGCGAGTGTGGAACCTGCACCACCTGTGGGGCCGACTGAGGGACTTCTACCAGGTAAGGGGTCTCAAGGGAAAGGTGGAGACGGGAGGGAAGGGGAGATTCTTTGGGAAGGCCCCTCATAGTCCGCCCCTCTGACTCCAGGAGGAGCTGCAGCTGCTGATCCTGTTGCCACCCCCAGACCTCCAGACACTGGGGTTTGACCCCCTCTCAGGTGCTCCCCCAACTCACTCCCTCCTGCCTCTGCCCCCGCACTACCCCCCGACCCTGCCTAGTTAACCCCTTGGGGCATGTGCCCTGCAGAAGAAGCGATGGAGCAGCTGGAAGGCGTTCTTCGGCTACTGTTGGGGGCATCAGTACAGGTGAGCCGGTGGGGGAAGGGAAAATCAGGGTCGAGCTTTGGTGACAGAGGAGGGAGATCCTGCGCCAGCTCCCCTTCCTGTCGCCCCTCCCCTTCCTCAGTGTGAGCACCGGGAACTCTTCATCCGCCACATCCAGGGCCTCAGTCTCGAGGTCCAGAGCGAGCTGGCCGCTGCCATCCAGGAGGTACTGAGGCGGGTCGGCCGCCCAGACTGATATGGCATCTGGGACGCCCTTGCTACAGCGCTTCTTCCACTGAACTGCTCTCCCTGCGTCCCAGGTGACCCAGCCGGGGGCCGGCGTGGTGCTGGCACTGTCTGGGCCAGAGCCTGGGGAGCTGGCACCTGCCGAGCTGGAGATGCTGTCCCGGAGCCTGATGGGGATGCTGTCGAGGCTGGCACGGGAGCGTGACCTGGGGGCCCAGGTAGGGGCAGCAGGGGTATCGTGGCTGGAGGACCATCACGGAGCCGGTTGTGCAAGGGAGATGGAAGTTGGGGGCCCAGGCATGCGGTTGTGGTCTGAGGTCTCGGGACTGTCACAATCAGATGGCCCAAGACCCCAGACCACAACCCCATGTTTGGTATTGTGGTCGGGGGTCGATGTGCAGAGGCATTGGATAAGTTAGTTCTGACCCTTGACCCCTGACCTCCTATAGCGGCTGGCTGAACTGCTGCTGGAGCGAGAACCCCTCTGCTTGAGGCCTGAGGTTCCCTCTAGGGCTCCCGCTGAGGGCCCCTCACACCAGCTGGCCCTGGAGCTGGCCAACGCCAAGGCTCAGCTGCGGCGTCTGCGGCAGGAGCTGTGAGTGTGCGCAGCCTGGGAAGGGGACTGAATGGACAAGGGCAGATTAAGCCTGGATGGGACCCTAGCCCTGGTGGCTACGGAACAGATCAGGCCTGGGAAGGGCTGGGGGTTGTGGACCCCACACCCTCTCCAGCTGCTTCTTCCCTCCAGGGAGGAGAAGGCAGAGCTGCTGCTAGACTCTCAGGCCGAGGTGCAGGGTTTGGAGGCCGAAATAAGAAGGCTTCGCCAGGAGGTGCGCTCAGATGTTCCCCGCCACCGCGGCATTCCCTAACCTCCCCGCACCCGGTCCCACTGCCTCCCTCCCAACCCGGCTCCGTCCCGTCCCTAATCCCTCCGGCCCGCGGCTGGCTGTTCCCAGCTCCACACTGTCTGGTCCAGGCCCAGGCGCTGTCGGGACAGGCCAAGCGGGCTGAGCTGTACCGCGAGGAGGCAGAAGCGCTGCGGGAGCGGGCCGGCCGCCTTCCCCGCCTGCAGGAGGAGCTGCGGCGCTGCCGCGAGCGGCTGCAGGTGGCGGAGGCCTGCAAGGGCCAGCTGGAGGTGAGGCGGGGGCGGGGCCGCGGGGCGGGGCGTGCGCGAGGGGGCCGGCCAGGAGGAGGGGCGAGATTGTGTCCCGAAAAGAGAGAGGCAGGTTCTCTGGTGGGGACAGTCACGGGTGGAGAAATGGGTGAGGACAAATGCTGGGAGGTGGCGTCTGGGAAAGGGCCTCCGGAGGATGGGGCAAGTGGAGGGGAGAGGTGGGGCTGTGTAGGTGATGCAGCCTTGGAAGGAAGGCGGTTCCTGGGGAGAAGGGGCGAGGCATGCACAGAAGGGCGGGGCATGCACGGGGGCGGGGCATGCACAGAGAGGCGGGGCATGTACAGAAGGGCGGGGCCATGGGCGGGGGAGAAAGTACCTGAAAAGACTCTGGAGAGAAGATGCAAGGGATGGTAGGGCCTAGAGACTTACGGGGTGCAGCGTGGGGGAGGGAGGCCGGGTCTGTGACAGGCCGTGGGGAAGGAGTTTGGGACCTCCAGGCCCTGGAGTGCATAGGGCTGCATGGCCCACCGATTCTCCCTGCTCCCCCACCAGGAGGAGCGAGCCCTCTCAGGGGTGCTGGAGGCTTCCAAGGCGCTGCTGGAAGAGCAGCTGGAGGCTGCCCGCGAGCGCTGCGCCCGGCTGCACGAGACCCAGCGCGAAAACCTGCTGCTGCGGACCCGGCTGGGCGAGGCCCATGCGGTGAGGTCGCCAGAGCCATCCCAGCTGTGTTGCCCTGCCATTCCCATAACCCCGCTGACCTCCTAGGGGTCTCTAGTGATTCGTGTAGCCTCCGCTCTTGGTGACCTCTAGTGACCCTCCGGCCTACACACTTGGCCTGGCCATGGTGTGGAGGGCTTGTCTGACCCTTCCCTTGCCCCCAGGAGCTGGACTCTCTGCGACATCAGGTGGACCAGCTCGCGGAGGAGAATGTGGAGCTGGAGCTGGAGCTTCAGCGGAGCTTGGAGCCACCCCCGGGTTCCCCTGGGGAGGGTGAGGGACCCCAGTGGAGGGGCTGGGGTGGGGGCCGCCTGTGCTTTCCAGCAGCTGTACTGGGGAGAGCCTCTGACTTCCTCCCTTCCCCGAGTCCTCTGGGGCGGTATGTGAGGAGCTGGGGAGTAAGGGAGGGGTCCTGACCTCATCTTACACCCCCAGCACCCCTGCCAGGAGCAGTCCCCTCACTGCAAGATGAGGTGAGGGAAGCAGAGGCCGGGCAGCTGCGGATGCTGGCGAGAGAGAACCAGGAGCTTCGAGGGCTGCTTCAGGTGCTTCGAGGGCAGCCAGGGGGCCAGGTGAGTCCCCTCCCACAGCGTCCTGGCCGGCTCCTCCCCTAGTCCCTCCCTAGGCCTGACTGTCCCTCTCCTTTGCCCTCAGCACCCCCTGCTGGAGGTTCCAAGCGAGGACCCCATGCTGCAGGGGCTGGAGGAGGCTCCCCGGACTCCTGTGGCCTCCAACCACAGCCCCCAGGGCTTGGTTCAGAAGGCGAGGGATGGAAGCCCCCAGACCTTGAACCTGGCTACCCTGGCATCAGACTCAGTGCTCAAGGGGTCAGCTGAGTGTCCCCAGGCTCCTGATTCAGACCCGCAGGAGTCAGAGAGGCCTCTCCAGGCAGCTGCCCTGGACCCCCAGACCTTAGACTGGTCCCCCCAAGAGTCAGACTCTGCTGTGGAGACACAGGCATCCCTGGAGAAGGCTGGCCACAGCCCCTCCCTCCAGGGCCCTGCCTCTGTGGCCCACCCCCAGTGTCCAGTAACCAAAATTCAGGCCCAGCAGTTGCTGGGAGGAGGGACTGAGGGAAGAGAGGCTCCCCAAGGCGAGTCAGTGCCTGAGGCCCAGGAGTTGAGACCGGAGGGCCCTGAGCACAAGCCAGGGCCTTTGCAGCCCAGCCCTGTGAAGCTGGAGGAGCAGGAGGGCCCAGGTCAGGATCTGGACCTGGCCACGGGACAAACAGAGGCCAGAGGGCGTGACCAGAGGCTGGAGGGGATGGCTGGGGACCCAGCCCAGCAAAAACCACAGTGGAAGTCGGAAGAGGCTCTTGACGTCCAGGCCTGGGAGGGGCCAATCCCACGGGAGAGCCTGGCCAGTGGTGTCGCAGAGCAGGAGGCCCTCAGAGAGGAGGTGGCACAGCTGAGGAGGAAGGCTGAGGCCCTTGGAGCAGAGCTGGAAGCCCAGGCCCGAAAGCTGGAGGCCCAAGGCATGGAGGCCACCCGCCTCTCCAAGGAGCTGGCCCAAGCTCGAAAGGCAGAGGCCGAGGCCCACCGGGAGGCAGAGGCCCAGGCCTGGGAGCAAGCCCGGCTGCGGGAGGCAGTGGAGGCTGCCCGCCGGGAACTGGAGGCTGCGTCCCGGGAGCGGGAGGCACTGGCAGAGGCTCTGGCAGCAGCGGGCCGGGAGCGGAGGCAGTGGGAGCGTGAGGGGTCCAGGCTGCGGGCCCAGTCCGAGGCCGCTGAGGAACGGATGCAGGTGCTGGAGCACGAGGGCCGTCAGCACCTGCAGGAGGCCGAGAGGGAGCGCCGGGAGAAGGAGGCCCTCCAGTCGGTAGGTCAGCTTGGGGCTCACAGTCGGGGTAGGGAAGTAGGGTTCCAGGCTATTGGGAGTTACTGATTCTATCAGCAGCTGCTCAGTGCGTGCCCGGCACTGAGCTGGGGCTAGAGATAGAAAGGCCAAGTCCACCCCTGTCTTCCAAAGGTGTGCCTGGCCTGGGGCACTGAGCCACGTCCACTACCTGATGGGGGTGCTATGGGAGGGGTGGGACTGCCTAGTGCACATCTTGGCTCTCTGGCTGCAGCAGTTGACTCACCTCCACCCCAAGCCTCCTTCTGTAAAACAGGGGTGCTATTCCTAGTCACCTGGGCCTGTCTTGGGGACGACCTCAGGAGAGGTCTGGTTCATGTCGGGAAAGGGCATGTTGTAAGTGTTCAAGCACTGGTTCTTCAGAGGAAGCACTACGAGAGCCTGTGGGAGGGCGAGCTGAAGCCCAAGAGGAGGCAAGGAGGCTTTCCGGAGGAGTGACCAAAGTGTCACTAGGTGGGGAAGGACATTTCGTCCAGAGGGAATGGCATGTACAAAGATGAAGGCATTAAAGACACTCAGGGGCCGGGCATGGTGGCTCACGCCTGTAATCCCAGCACTTTGAGGGGCGGAGGTGGGCAAATCACTTGAGGTCAGGAGTTCGAGACCAGCCTGGCCAACATAGTGAAACCCCGTTTCTACTAAAAAGACAAAAATGAGCTGGGCGTGGTGGCGTGTGCCTGTACTCCCAGCTACTCAGGAGGCTGAGGCAGGAGAATCGCTTGAACCCAGGAGGCAGAGGTTGCGGTGAGCCGAGATCGTGCCATTACGCTCCAGCCTGGGCAACAGAGTGAGACTCCATCTTAAAAAAAAAAAAAAAAAAAAGAAGAAAACAAAAATCAGCCGGCCGTGGTGGCAGGCACCAGTAATCACAGTTACTCGGGAGGCTGAGGCAGGAGAATCGCTTGAACCCGGGTGGCAGAGGTTGCAGTGAGCTGAGATGGCGGCACTGCACTCCAGCCTGGGAGACAGAGTGAGACTCTGTCTCAAAAAACAAAAACAACAAAAACCAACCAATGGAACAAAAAAAGACTCAGGGCCCAGAAGGAAGGGGAGATGAGGGCCATCTTTGAAGCTGTTTGTCCTCCTTCCCCAGGCAGGGAAAACCAGGGCAGAACAGTGTGGGCTGGGCTTGAGGAAGGTCACCTTGGTGGGGAGGGGAGCTTGGAGCCATCAGGAGGCAGTGGCCACAATGTAAGTGGCAGAGGAGGCTGTCTAGGGCGGCACTGGAGTGGAGGTGAGAGAAGGCCTGGACACACTTTTTTTTTCTTTTGAGATGGAGTCTCACTGTGTTGCCCAGGCTGGAGTGCAGTGGTGCAATCTCAGCTTACTGCAACCTCCACCTCCCTGATTCAAGTGATTCTCCTGCCTCAGCCTCCTGAGTAGCTGGGAGTACAGGCACACGCCACCATGCCTGGCTAATTTTTGTGTATTTTTAGTAGAGATGGAGTTTTACCATGTTGGCCAGGCTGGTCTTGAACTCCTGACCTCAGGTAATCTGCCCACCTCGGCCTCCCAAAGTGCTGGGATTACAGGCGTGAGCCACCGTGCCGGGCCGACATACTTTTACTTATTCATTTTAACATGTTTATGGGCATCTTTTTGGTGCCAGGCCCTGTACCAGGCTCTGGGCACACAGCGGTGACCAGCAAGCTCACACTCCAGTGTTTGGGCATGACTTCAGCTTCCTTCCAAGCTAAGGAAGGAGTTAGGGCTTTGCCATGGGGGATTGGGCAGCCACTGAAGGCTCCCCAATGAGCAAAGTGGTCAGGTCTGCATGTGAAGAGGCACTGGGAAGGATGTTTGGGACAGTGGGTCCCCGTGCTAGGGGACCTGTGAGACTGCAACACAGGTGAGGAACTGAGTCCTTCACGCAGGCAGTTTCCAGTCCCATCTCTCTACAGACAAGGACCCTGAAATTCAGGGAGGAAGAGTAATTTGCTCAGAGACCCCTGAGGGGAGCACACTGCTGGGTAGATGTGGGGTCAGGCGTTGTGCAAGACAGGCCCAGGATAAGGGGGTTCTGGCGAATGTGAGAGGGAAGGTACGAGGCCATCTCTGGGGTCCACTCTGTGGGGTGTGGCTAAGAGGCTGTCTGTCCAGGTGACCTGCCTACGTTCCAGCTGTGTGGCTTGGGGCAAGTTACTTAACCTCTCTGAGTCTCAGTTTTCTCTCCAGTAAAACCAGAATAAAAATTTTACCTGCCTCAGCCTGGGTGTGGTGGCTCATGCCTGTAATCCCAGCACTTTGGGAGGCCGAGGCGGGCGAATCATGAGGTCAGAAGATTGAGACCATCCTGGTCAACACAGTGAAACCCCATCTCTACTAAAAATATAAAAAAATTAGCCAGGCATGATGGCATGTGGCTGTAGTCCCAGCTACTCGGGAGGCTGAGGCAGGAGAATCGCTTGAACCTGGAAGGTGGAGGTTGCAGTGAGCCAAGATGGCACCACTGCACTCCAGCTTGGGCGACAGTGCGAGACTCTGTCTCAAAAAAAAAAAAAGCAAACAAACTGTACCTGCCTTGCAGGATCCTGTGAGATAAGGAGTGTAGGGAGACTGGGGCAGTGCCTGCACCGAGGATGGGCCTGTTCCAAGGGAGGGAATGCCAGCAGTGAAGGAGAGGGTAGGGCTGGTTGGCTGGAAGAGCCGGCTCCAAGGACCAAGAGGGTGGGAGAAGCTGGGGACACGGGGAATTTTGTGAGATTTCCTGGTTGGAGCAAGAGAAGGTGGCTGGCCAGGGGAGGTCAGGGAACCAGGGGCCTCTCAGGTTGTTCACTGGGTGCAGAAGCCTCCCAGGCTGTGTCGGTGGGGGGGTCCTAGGAGGGCTGTGGCCAGTCCCTGAGGAGGGCGGGGTAGGGGCTGGGTGGGAGGTTCTTGTCACGTGCTGCCTACCCCAGTACTTGCGCTAGTGGCTGCCAGCCAGCCAGGCAGCAGTGCCTCATGGGACTTGTAGTTTTCCAGGGAGAGGTGGTGGCCATGGGTGTTAGGAGGTGCAGTGCCCCTGGTGCAAGGCCTGGGTTCGGTTATTAAGCCAGGAAGGTGGTTTTCAGCGGCAAGGCTTGTAGGCCTGGCTTCCAAGGCAGGATATGGCAGGCAGCTGGTCAGGGGCAGCTGTCCCTGAAGCTTCATCCTGCCAGGGCCCCATGTGGCAGAATGGTTTGGCCCCCAGAGGCCAGAATGGGCCTCCCGTCCCCTTCCAAATTGGTGCAGCCCAACTGCCAAAGGCCACAGGTCACCTGGCTGGCAGCATTCTGGCGTCCCCCTGCCCCCGAGCCCCACTGCCAACCCCTGAGTTCCTGTCCCGCCAGCCCTCTGTGGCCTTCTCCCTGTAGCCGAGGACTTTCACCAGACCTGCCTCTGCTAAGCCCCTGTAGCTGTCTAGCTGTCATATGGCTGGGGTGACAGCCCACCGAGTGCGTCCACCTTTCATTGCGCACATGAAGAACCGTGGGCTTAGAGAGGTGACTGCTCTTGCCCAACGTGTCTCTGACTCCCGGTGCAGGAGCCTTCCTCACGTCCTGCCAGCCTTACTATCCCCAGCTCTTTCATGCCCAATTTCGAGGGCACCAGGCTTTGTTCTCATTTTATAGATGGGGAAGTAGAGTCCAAAGGGCTAATGATGTGTGCCCAGGATGGCAGGTCAAGGACAGAAAGGCAGCTCTTCTGGCTCTTTGGCCTCTGTCTCTGGCTGTCCCCTGCCTCCTTGCTCTGAGTCTGCTCTGCCTGCCCTCAGGAGCTGGAGAAAGCTGTGGTGCGGGGCAAGGAGCTGGGGGCTCGGCTGGAGCAGCTGCAGCGTGAGCTGGAGCAGGCGGCTCTGGAGCGCCAGGAATTTCTGCGAGAACAGGAAAGCCAGCACCAGAGGTAGGGACAGGGCTGAGGGGGAAGAGTGAGGGAGGCAGGGGTGTGGGGGGCGAGGTGGGGTGGGGCTGAGTGCCAAGGATTCTCCTGGCAGGTACCAGGGCTTGGAGCAGCGTCTGGAAGCTGAGTTACAGGCGGCGGCGACCAGCAAGGAGGAGGCACTGATGGAGCTCAAGACCAGGGCCCTGCAGCTGGAAGAGGAGCTGTTCCAGGTGAGGCTGCCGGCCTGGGAGCTGGGGACCATGCCACTCCTCCCTCCATCCCGTGAGCACATGCCAGGGTCGCCTGTGCTCCTGGTCTTGCCCCTGGATTCTTGCTTAGCTACTTGCCTCACTCCCCATGTGGGACCACTTGCAGGGAGCACTGTGTTGGGTGGCTGCGTGGCCTTCTCCGGGGCTCGTTTTCACCATGCTACACGTGGACAGAACTGCTGCTGTGGGTGCCTGCTCCGTCTCTCTCACCCAGGGTCCCCCTGCCTAGGGAGCTCAGTGCTTGGCATGATGGAAGCCAGCGATGATTTCTGAGGCCCCGTCTGCATGCGGGCTCCGTATGGAGGGTGGGGTGGTGGGGGGCCCAATCTCAGGCTGCCATCCTCAGGCAAGAAAACAGGTGATGATAACTAGGTGCCAGGGGCTGTGAGGAGGCCATGCAGGGGTTTGGGAGGGTGGCACCCAGCAAGATACCCAACAGGTGCCTGTGAGGTCAGTCAGGGAAGGTTTTGTGGAGAAGGTGGGGTCGAAACAGGCTTAGAGGAGGCTGCACGCAGTGGCTCAGGCCTGTAATCCCAGCACTTTGGGAGGCCAAGGCGGTTGGATCACCTGAGGTCAGAGTTCGAGACCAGCCTGACCAATATGATGAAACTCAGTCTCTCCTAAAAATACAAAAACAAGCCAGATATGATGACCCACTCCTGTAGTCCCAGCTACTCAGGAGACTGAGGCAAGAGAATTGCTTGAACCCAGGAGGCAGAGATTGCAGTGGACCAAGATCACACCACTATACTCCAGCCTGAGCAAGACTATCTCAAACAAAACAAAACCAAACCAAAGAGGCTTAGAGGAGCAGTAGGATGAGAGGCATTATGAGCAGAAGGCTCTGCCGCAGCGGGAGAGAAGTTGAGAAGGGCAGCAGGGAGACGGTGGAGCTTCGGGAACCAGGAGTGGGACCTGTGGGATTCGAGGGACGGTGTGGGATGGGGGTGGGGTGGGCCGGGCTAAATGCTGCTGGCGGGGCAGGTTGATGAGCCTGGGTCCTTGCGGCATCCCCAAGCCACTGCGGCTGCCCCACATGACCTCCCAGGGACTCTCCTTGCAGCTGCGTCAGGGCCCTGTAGGGCTGGGGCCCAAACGGTGTGCTGAGCCTCAGCTGGTGGAGACCCAGAACGTGCGGCTCATCGAGGTGGAGCGCAGTGTGAGTGTGGGCCTGCGGTGGGCCTGGGGGGTGCCCCCTGCATAAGTGTGGGCCCGCAGTGGGCACTGGGGGTTGCCCCATGCAGTGTGAGTGTGGGCCTGTGGTGGGCCTGGGGGGGTGCCCCATGCAGCATGAGTGTAGGCCTGCGGTGGGCCTGGGAGGTGCCCCGTGCAGCGTGAGTGTGGGCCTGCGGTGGGCACTGGGGGTTGCCCCTGCCACCTGGCTACTTCTAACCCCTGGTTACTTCTAAGTAACACCTGCTACTTCTGGGCAGAATGCGACTCTGGCGGCAGAGAAGGCGGCTCTGCAGGGGCAGCTGCAGCACCTGGAGGGGCAGCTGGGGAGCCTGCAGGGCCGTGCCCAGGAGCTGCTGCTGCAGAGCCATCGGGCGCAGGAGCACAGCAGCCGCCTGCAGGTGGGTGGTGCCCAGGTGCCTGTCCCTGCCCATATACTGCCCCCTGCCCCTTTTGGATTGTTCTGTGCCCTTTTCCTACCCTAGCTCCCAGCCAGCTGCCCCACCTCTTCCCCAGTGGCGTTTATCCTTGTCCTCTGACCCCAGCCACCACTTCACACCATCCTCCCTGCCGCTGCCCCCTCCTACCTGCTGCCAGCCCCCACATCTGCACCCATGTGGCCCTGCCCTCTCACCGTCCCAGCCCTCCCCTCCATGGAGAGCCACAGTCCCATCCTGCCCTGTGCCTCCCGGACAGCCTGGCCCAGCCAGCCTCCCTGCCTCTCCCCAGCCACTCATCAGCCTCTGGCTGGGCCTTGCGCTGCCTGCTGTGCTCCCAGCCCTCTGCCTTTTCCACAGCTCTCTCCTACTGGGCCCTGCCCTCTGCCCTTAGCCCCCTGCCCCTCATCCACTTCCCAGCCGGGGGTTCCTCCCCAGCAGCCCCTGCCTCCCTCCTCTGCCCTAGGCCGAGAAGTCTGTGCTGGAGGTGCAGGGCCAGGAGCTGCACCGGAAGCTGGAGGTGCTGGAGGAGGAGGTGCGGGCGGCCCGAAGGTCCCAGGAGGAGACCCGTGGGCAGCAGCAGGCCCTGCTTCGGGACCACGAGGCCCTGGCACAGCTGCAGCGGCGGCAGGAGGCTGAGCTAGAGGGACTGCTGGTGCGGCACCGAGACCTCAAGGCCAACATGCGAGCGCTGGAGCTGGCCCACCGGGAGCTGCAGGGCCGGTGAGCATCCCCAAATGCCTGGCTCCTCCCTGGCACCCCCTACCTGCCAGCACAGACTCCCCTCGCCAGGAAGTACCTCCACCTCTGCTCTGTGGCACCCCAGCCACTGCTGTGCCCTCTGGGGTAGCTGCACCCCCAAACTTCTGGGTTGGGCTCACTGTGGGGCTCACCTCTTGGGGATGGTGGGTGCCTGGCGTGGCATTCTGCCCGATGGCATTCCCTGGGGGGGAACTATCCTTAGGAGGTGACAGACCCACCCCAGGTCGAGGTAGTCCAGCCGCCTGCTTGCCGTGGCCACAGGTTCACGCAGCCCTCTTAGCCCCTTGTCCATCCCAGGCACGAGCAGCTGCAGGCCCAGCGGGCCAGCGTGGAGGCACAGGAGGTGGCCCTGCTGGCAGAGCGCGAACGCCTGATGCAGGATGGGCATCGGCAGCGGGGCCTGGAGGAGGAGCTGCGGAGGCTTCAGAGCGAGCATGACAGGTGCCGGCCCTGCCGCAGCCCCTAGAGCCTCTCAGTGGCCCCATCCCCAAAGTGGGTTGAGGGTGTGGGGTCCTGCCTGGCCTCCCCTCCCCAGAATAACTCCTCTGGCCAGCACTTGGTCTGGGGACCCAGGGCCCTTGGAGAGCAGCTCTCCTTGCCTCTGAAGGGCTCAGATGCTGCTGGCAGAGGTATCTCGGGAGCGGGGTGAGCTGCAGGGCGAACGCGGGGAGCTTCGGGGCCGGCTGGCGCGGCTGGAGCTGGAGCGGGCACAGCTGGAGATGCAAAGCCAGCAGCTGCGAGAGTCTAACCAGCAGCTGGACCTGAGTGCCTGCCGGCTGACCACGCAGTGTGAGGTGCGGCTGGGGCCTGGCGTAGGGGGTGGGCGTGGCTGGGGGGTCAGAGGAGGGGAGGGCAGCTGAGGTTCAGGCAGGGAGGGGGTCAAAGAAGGGGAGAGGATCTGGGGCTCATGCAGGGAGGGGGTCAGAGAAGGGGAGGGGTGCTCTGACCCCTAAGCCTAGACCCAGGTGGTCCTGAACTGGGTCCCATCCCCTGACCCATGCTGCCTGCTGCCAGCTATTGACACAGCTTCGGAGTGCCCAGGAAGAGGAGAACCGGCAGCTGCTGGCCGAAGTGCAGGCCCTGAGCCGAGAGAACCGAGAGCTCCTGGAGCGCAGCCTGGAGAGCCGGGACCACCTGCACCGGGAGCAGCGGGAGTACCTGTGAGTGGGCGGCCTGGGAGCTGGGTGCGGCCTGCATCCCCTTCGGGGGTTCCTGGGGAGACCCCCATGGACAGGTTTGGAGCTGGCCTCCCACATCAGTCGGATCTGTGGCATGGCTGGACCAGCATGTCCTCATTGCCACGTGTGCCGTGCTTCTGCCTTGGTTTCCCTGGGCCTCATGCCCACCGCTCCCTTCTCTTTCCTGCCAGGGACCAGCTTAATGCCCTGCGCCGTGAGAAGCAGAAGCTCGTGGAGAAGATTATGGATCAGTACCGTGTGCTGGAGCCCGGGCCCCTGCCCCGGACCAAGTGAGCAGCCTTGTCACCTCCCTCTGGCTAGAAACCCTGCAAACCTCTGCCCCTGCCCTGCCCTCTGACTCCAGGCCCCATGAAGGTCAACCTGGTCTTTGCCGTCCCCAGGACACCCTCTGCTCCCTCCCTCCTCTCTCTCCTGATGCCCTCTTGTGCTCTCTTGCCCCCAGGAAGGGCAGCTGGCTGGCAGACAAGGTGAAGAGGCTGATGCGACCCCGGCGGGAGGGGGGCCCCCCTGGGGGGCTGCGCCGGGGGGCCGATGGGGCTGGCAGCACTGAGAGCCTGGGAGGCCCCCCAGAGACGGAGCTTCCCGAGGGCAGGGAGGCGGATGGGACAGGTGGGTCTGGGGGTCAGGTGGCCAGGATGGCCCCTGCCCCACATCCCCCGCCCCTGCCTTGGTGCCTGCCTCACTGCCTGGCCTGCATGCATGCCCCCATTGGCCTTCTCTGAGGCCTATCCAGCCTGCCCCGATGCCACCAGGGGCTTTTTGCCCTGGGCCCTGCAGGGTTGCCCTTGGCCCCCACCTCCCTCCTGCCTGTGCTGTCCCCACCCAGCCTGCCCCATCTGCAGCGGAGCCCAGGATCTGGGAGGTGCAGAGGACCTCGGGAGAGGTCACTGATCTAGACTGCAGATGAGGAGACTGAGGCCCAGGGAGGGGAAGCTCCTTGGCCAAGGTCATGCAGTGAGTTAGTGTCAAGGCTGGCACAGGGCCAGCCTCCTGCTGCCCCCCTCATTTGCCTGGCTCCTCCCCCACCTCTGCACCTCCCCTCCCTGGCCCTGGGCAGCTTCACCCGCTGGCCCCTCCACTCCACCCAACCCCTCCTCCTCTCACCCACTCCCTGCAGGAGCCTCAGCCCCCCTCCCCTCCTCTGACCCCTTCCCTGCATGAGCCTCAGCTCTCATCCCCTCCCCTCCTCTGACCCCCTCCCTGCATGACCCTCAGCCCTCCTCCCCTCCTCTAACCCCCTCCATGCATGAGTCTCAGCCCCCGTTCCCCTCTCTGACCCCCTCCCTGCATGAGCCTCAGCCCCCCTCCCCTCCTCTGATCCCCTCCCTGCATGACCCTCAGCCCTCCTCCCTCCCTCTAACCCCCTCCCTGCATGAGTCTCAGCCCCCCTCCCCTCCTCTGATCTCCCCGCATGCGCCTCTTGCAGGGTCCCCTTCCCCGGCACCCATGCGCCGGGCCCAGAGCTCCCTCTGCCTGCGGGATGAGACCTTGGCAGGCGGGCAGAGGCGGAAACTCAGCTCAAGGTTCCCAGTGGGGCGAAGCTCTGAGTCATTCAGCCCTGGGGACACCCCCAGGCAACGGTTCCGACAGCGTCGTCCAGGCCCCCTGGGGGCACCCATCTCCCACGGCAAAGGTGAGGGACAAAGGTCACTGTCACAGCCAGCCCCTGATTCTCTGTAGACCTACCAGCTCCTTGGGGGAGGCAGCTTCCTTCTTGTCCCCCGTATCTCCTGCAAGCCCTCTCCACTTCTGCACTGGCCCGGGGCGAAGTGGTTGCCTTGTGCCTCACAGGACCTGGTGTGGGATGGGGGAGCTCCGTGGAGACCCTCCAGGAGCACGAAGCAGACGCCAGCCGAGAAGGTGAGTGGGGCCTGTGGAAGGATCGGGGCTCTTTGTCTGCCCAGGGCCCCTGGCAGATGGCATTAATCCATTCTCTCATTTGACAACGATGCTTTACCAAGCGCCAGGTGACATGCTAGCAGGGGACACAGCAGGGAACGTTCTGGTGTGAGGAGGCAGATAGCAAACAATTTGCCTAAAAATAATTATTATCTACAACAGTCCTGTCCACTAGAAATAAGGTGTGACCCACACAATAATTTTAAGTTTTCCAGTAGCCTCATCAGAAGAAGTGAAAAGAGACAGTACAATGAATTTTAATAACATTTAATTCAATGTGCCTGTGTGGTTACCATTTCAGCATGTAGCTGGCATAAAAATCGTGAATGAGCTCTTTATTAGACATGATTTTTTCTCTCTCTCTTTCTTTTTTTTTTTTAATGGAGTTTCCTGTTGTCCAGGCTGGAGTACAATGGCACGATCTTGGCTCACTGCAACCTCGGCCTCTCGGGTTCGGGTAATTCTCCTGCCTCAGCCTCCTGAGTAGCTGGGATTACAGGCATGTGCCACTGCGCCCGGCTAATTTTGTATTTTTAGTAGAGACTGGGTTTCTCCATGTTGGTCAGGCTGGTCTGGAACTCCCGACTTCAGATGATCCTCCTGCCTCAGCCTCCCAAAATGCTGGGATTACAGGCGTGAGCCACCACGCCCGACCAGACATGATTTTTTCATATAAGTCTTTGGCACTTTAGGAGGCCGAGGCAGGCAGATCACTTGAGGCCAGAAGTTTGAGACAAGCCTGGCCAACGTGGTGGAATCCCCTGTCTACTCAAAATACAGAAAGTAGCCAGACATGGTGTCCCATGCCTATAATCGCACCTATTTGGTGGGCTGAGGCAGGAGAATCACTTGAACCCGGGAGGTGGAGGTTGCAATGCTCTGAGATCATGCCACTGCGCTCCAGCCTTGGTGACAGAGTGAGACTGTCTCGAAAACAAAAACCAAAAAAAGCATAGTAGGTCTTGACAGAACAACACAGGCCAGCCCCATCTCACCTGCTCAGCTCCGCCCGGGGCAGCTCAGCCCTAGACTCCGATAGACCATCAGGAGGCGCTAATGCTCTGGGAAGAAAGGAGAGCCGGGGAGAGGTCTGGAGCTCTGGTCGGGCTGGCTGGAGTTTTAGTAACTAGGGTGCTGGGGTGAGCCCCGAGAGGAGGAGCAAAGACTCGGGAGGAAGGGGGAGAGTTTGTCCTGTGGACGTACCTGAGAACAGCATTCCTGGGAGAGGGAACCGTGGAGGGAAGGCCTGACGTGTTTGAGGACTGGTGGGCGTGGTGCAGGTGGAAGGGGGAGGTATTGGCGGGTGGGGGTTGGGCAGAAGATTCGAAAGCCTGTGGGCCTCCTGGGACTCTGGGAGTCCTCCTAAGGGAGGCGGGTCTGAGCTGAGCCTTTCCCTCTAGGCCCTGAGATACAGGAACCGGAGAAACGTCCTCTCGCCCCGTCCCTCAGCCAGTGACACCGTGGGGACACGGGGTTTGGGAGCACAGCCCTCTCCCCGCTGGAGTGTCAGAGGGGGCCCCAGGCAGCCCAAGAGCTCAAGGAGCCAGGGCCCCCTCGGGGAGTCCTTGGACAAGGAGGCCTGGGCCCGGAGATGGAGCTGGGATGAGTGTGTGGACAGAGGGGATGGCTGGCCCCCACGAGCCACTCCAGGCTGGGGTTCTGGCTCTTCCAGGCGGTTCCCGCTGAGGCGGTGGTCTCTGGGGGATCCCCCAGCTGAAGGAGGCTGGCAAGAGTCAGCAAGAGAGGCCCCAGCCCGGGCCAGGCGGGGAGCTCAGTCCCAGTGCCGGGGGACTGTGGCCTGGGCTGACCTTCAGCCTTAGCTGGGACTTGAGGGGCATGAGAATAAAGCTGAACTGCAGCTACCTGAGTCTTGCTCTGTCTGCTGGCCGCATTGGGTTCCTCGGGGACACATGCAGCCCCAGTCCTCCCGGTTGGCAGGGATGTGTGGCCAGAGGACCCCTGCCTGGATGGGGCAGCACAGGGCTTTCTTCAGTGGCTTGGCCAGTCTGCCGGCCAAAGCCTGGACGTCCTGGTGACATGGAAAGGGCATGGCATCCTGGGTAGCCAGCAGGGATTGGGGTCGAAGATCTGGGCTTAGGGGTGTGGCCCACCCCCCACCCTCTCCCAGGGCACCCTCTTCTCTCCATTCACATCTTCCTCCTCCCCATCACCCCTCCTTCCTTGAGGTTGAGCCCCTCCCCAGGGAGTTCACGGTCCAGTGGGGTATCACTTAATGTCAGGGGCTGCCATGAGGGGTGGGAGGGACGTTGGCTCTCTGATCCGGGCTTTTAGCATGGTGCCTGGGAAGGGGGGCAATTAGGCCGGGGTGCAGGATGTGAGTCAGGGTACCTGGGGCCGCCCAGGGAGGGTGGGGCTGCCCGGGGCTGAGATGAGGCAGCCTGAACTTTGGAGGTGCAGAGCTGGGAGGGACAGCCCGTCCAGCCTCCCCGGTGTGACCTGCAGCAGCCTGAGTCCCTTCTCCTCTCAGCCAAGGCTTCACAGGACAGGGGCGTGGGGTGACCCCCTGGCCTCCAGCTGGCAGAGGAACTGAGAGCCCCTCCCCACCGGGGAGGTGGGTTCTCATGGCTATCCCACTGTGCTAGGTGGCCTGTTGGTGGTCAGGAAGGGGAAGCCAGGAAGAAGAGGGAGCAGAGGCTCAGGAGGACCAGTCAGTAGGGGCCCTGGGCCTCATGGGGAGGAGCAGCCCCGTGTGGTGCTGATAGCTCTTCTTGAGGCCTACTCAGGGCTCTAAGCTGGGTACTGCACTGAGCTAGGAGGCCACAGGGGCAGAACACACGAGAGGCAGGTGGCACCTAGTGGGCGCTGCACAGTGGCTGGGGCTGACGCGTTTCTGCAGCCCTATCTACAGAGAACTGGTCAGAAAGCTGGCCACCCCTCCTGACCATGGGGTCCCAGGCTTGGCTCCAGCCCCCAACTCGGTGATGAGGCTCCTCCTTGCAAAGGCCAGTCCGCTGGGGAGAGGGACCCGGCTGGCCACCCCCAGGACGATGGAGTGGGACGGGCCCCACTGCCTGAGAGCTGAGTGACGTCCCCTCTCAGTCTGCCCAGCACCAGGGCCCAGGCCACAGGAGTGAGAGGTTCCCTGGGGAGAGGTGTGAGGGGGCAAAGGTGTGAGGGGGAGAGGTAGGAGGGGGAGAGGTGCAGCCTGAGCCTGCCAAGGGGACTGTCTCTGCCTTTCCCTCCTGGCTGTGGTCCAAAGCATGAGGTTACACATGAGGCTGCTGGGCTATGATTTTTATTTAGTCCTTTGCTTCCCGGGTGTTGAGAGAATTGGACAGAAGACGCCTGGTTGCCCTCAGGGCTGGCGCTGGTGGAAGGAGAGTTTTTTTTTTTTAGAAATGGGGTTTCACCATGTTGGTCAGGCTGGTTTTGAACTCCTAACCTTGTGATCCGCCCACCTCGGCCTCCCAAAGTGCTGCGATTACAGGCATGAGCCACCGTGCCCGGCCTGGAAGGAGAGTTCTATAGACGCCTGTGGGAGCACCCCAACCCCCACCTTGGGGCACAGGCTCCTGGTGTCCTCCGGCCACTGGTTGCAGCAGGCATTCCCGGGCAGACCCCTGGCTTGGGGGCAAATGCCTCAGAGGCTCCAGTTTCCCCATGGGCCCGCGGCTGGTTCCCACGGGGTGTTTTCAGTTCCCCGGAGAGTCGAGTAAGGTCCCGGAGCGCACGATCCTGAGGCCTGCGGGGGATTGGGGGGCTAGGGAGACGGGGCCGCCCCAGCCAGCCGCCCACCCTCAGACCGGCGCTGTCACGTTCCAGCCGCCTGACTCAGGCCGCGCAGGGCGGGGAGCCGGGAGGCGGCGCCGGCGCCCGCCTCGGCCCCGGAGGCGGCACCAGGAAGCGCCCGCCCCGGCCGGAGCCGCCATGTAACCGGCGCCGCCCGGAGCCCGAGCCGCGCGGGCCCCAGCGACCCGCCCGCCATGGGGGACGAGGACGAGGATGAGGGCTGCGCCGTGGAGCTGCGGATCACAGAAGGTGGGTGTGAGGCCTGACCGAGGCTGCCTGGAGTGGGTCGGGCCGGGTCATGGACCGGCTGGGCTCATTCGCCCCCTGTGCCCGCAGCCAACCTGACCGGGCACGAGGAGAAGGTGAGCGTGGAGAACTTCGAGCTGCTCAAGGTGCTGGGCACGGGAGGTGAGGACCCCCATCCACGGGCAGGCGTCCCAGGCGCGGTGCCCCAGACCTCCTGCCTGCTCACTTCTGGGCCTGGGCCAGGCCACTGGGCAGGCCCCCCACCCTTTCCCGGCACAGCCTGCCTTGCCTGCCCCGCCCTGTCTTGCCAGGCTTTGCATGCCCACTTCCAGGGCACTCCACGTTGACATCACTCCTCCCTGCAAGGTCCTGTGCGTGCATGCCCCCCGGATTTGCCGACACCGTGGGGAGGGGGCCTGCACCCATCCCAAGTGATTTGCATAGCTCCTCCCTTTCGGCCAATATGAGCGCCCCCTCCCACATTTGGTAAACGCTTCAGCGCTGGTTTGCACATCCCGTCCCCAGCCAGGTGCACACCTCTGCCTCCCTTCCTTGCATGTGCATCTTTTCACATCCATCTGGTCGCTGGCGGGTTTGCACATGCCCCGCCCCCACGCCTCGCAGCGGGCCCCCTGGAGTTGCTGCTCCCCGCCAGCTTTGCACATCCCTTCCCTGGTTTTGCTGGGCACCTTCCTGGGCTGTGCACACCCTCTCCTTAGAAGTCTCGGCCAGCTTTTTGGACACCTGCCTCTCGCCCCAGCTCCTTCGCCTAATTTGCACACCCTCCTGGGTTGGCATCGCCCCCACCCCCTAAGCCTGCACAGCTCTCTCGCTCACCGCCTACCCTCCGCCCACTTGCTGCTCCCACAGCCTACGGCAAGGTGTTCCTGGTGCGGAAGGCGGGCGGGCACGACGCGGGGAAGCTGTACGCCATGAAGGTGCTGCGCAAGGCGGCGCTGGTGCAGCGCGCCAAGACGCAGGAGCACACGCGCACCGAGCGCTCCGTGCTGGAGCTGGTGCGCCAGGCACCCTTCCTGGTCACGCTGCACTACGCTTTCCAGACGGATGCCAAGCTGCACCTCATCCTGGGTGAGCGCACGCCACGTCCCCACGCGGGTGGGGTGGCTGGGGGCAGGCGAGGCCACCTGATGGGGCTGCTTCCTGACTTCCACTGCACCTCCCAGACTATGTGAGCGGTGGGGAGATGTTCACCCACCTCTACCAGCGCCAGTACTTCAAGGAGGCTGAGGTGCGCGTGTATGGGGGTGAGATCGTGCTGGCTCTGGAACACCTGCACAAGGTGGGTGAAGACCTGGCCACAGGCTGTTGCCATGGGAACTGGGTCTGGGCAGCCTTAGGCTTCCCCCTGGCGTTCCTGGGGGCCCAGTGGTGAGTGGGGTTGGAACTGGAGCTGCTTCCGCAGGACCCCTTGCAAGAAGCCTCAGTGTGGCCTGGCAGGGTCCCCTCCCCTGACACCTCCTTGAAGGGGCTTTCCTCTTTCAGGGAACTTGGGCTGTGTTCACAGAACTTCCTCAAATGGAAACCTCATGCCCTGGCTCCCAGGGCCTCCTCGAAATGGGGCTCTTCACACAGACTTTCCTCTCTCTGGGACCTTACGGCCTGTCCCACAGGTCCCTCTTTCCTTGCTTTATATCTTAAATGGCTTTTCTTATTTAGTGGCTCTGCCCTGAAGACCCCTCTACAGGCAGATGATCTTCTCTGGGGGGTCTCCTTATCCTGAGCAGGCCCAGGAGCTGCAGGGGCTGGGGAGGGTTTTGGGGGAGGAAGCCTCAGCGCCCCTCTTGCTCCTACCAGCTGGGCATCATTTACCGAGACCTGAAACTGGAGAATGTGCTGCTGGACTCTGAGGGCCACATCGTCCTCACGGACTTCGGGCTGAGCAAGGAGTTCCTGACGGAGGAGGTGAGTGGAGGCCGGCTCCCCCATCCAACCCTTTTCCTTCCTGCCTCTTCCTGCCCTGGGCCTGCATTCTGGGGGTGCAGAAGTGAATAACTCTGGGACGTTTCCACGGCTCAGCTCTGCAACCTCACAAGTTGAGCAAGTCCTACTCTGGGCCTTGTGGGGCGTGGGGGCACAGGAGAGGCTTTGACATCCAAATAGGACCTTTTGCCCTCCCAGAAAGAGCGGACCTTCTCCTTCTGTGGCACCATAGAGTACATGGCCCCCGAAATCATCCGAAGCAAGGCGGGGCATGGCAAGGTAGGTTGGCAGGGAAGTGGAGCTGGGGGAGGAGGAAAGGGGGTGGTGAGGCAGGGGAGATGCAGGCCCTCACCCCGGCTCCCCACGGCAGGCTGTGGACTGGTGGAGCCTGGGCATCTTGCTCTTTGAGCTGCTGACGGGGGCCTCTCCCTTCACACTGGAGGGTGAGAGGAACACACAGGCTGAAGTGTCTCGGTGAGTAGGGCTGGACGTTCAGGGCGGCCAGGGGTCTGCAGGGCCTGGCTGGGCAGGGCTGTGGGGAGGGGGCTCGCTGCCCCTGACGCCCCCCCAATCCCCCCAGACGGATCCTGAAGTGCTCCCCTCCCTTCCCCCCTCGGATCGGGCCCGTGGCGCAGGACCTGCTGCAGCGGCTACTTTGCAAGGATCCCAAGAAGCGACTGGGCGCGGGGCCCCAGGGGGCACAGGAAGTCCAGAACCACCCCTTCTTCCAGGTGAGGCGCCTGGCTCGGGCCCCACACCTCCTGGTGCATGCCCAGGTGGGGCTGCTGCTCCAGGTGGAGGTTGTGCCTGGTCAGTTTCACTTGATTTGGAAATCCCCCCAGAGAAAGAAAGTAAGTGTGTGTAAGTCAGGTTTCTCTTCGCATCCATCCCCACTGAAACCTGGCAGATGCGTTCCTGAAAGAAAAAATTCTAGCTTCATTGGCTGTTGTGGCTGTCAGGGACTTGAGAATGGATTGGTCGGTCCTGTCATTGGACAGACTCAGAGAAGGCAGGTGACCTGCCCCAGATGGCACAGTAAATGGTGCTGAGCTGGGAACAGGCCTTGGCTCTAGATAGATCTCCTGTTGGCCCAAATCAGTACTAAAACCCATACTTATGGCTCTCAGCACCCGCCCGGGAATTTTGTTCTTTGTCCCTGTCCCTGTACAGTCTGTGTGCCTGTCATTCAGAAGGACGGTGGATCAGCACACGTGGGTGTCTGCTCGCTTGTTAGGAGCACGCGCACATTAGAGTGCAGGGAGGAGTGAATCTGGCCTCGTGAGACCGCACTGACAGGTGCTGGGCCTGGCCAGCGTCATCACCCAGCAGGGCCTTGCGACAGCGAATGCCTACTGTGTGTCAGCCCTTTGCGGACATGAGTTCATATCACCCTCACAGCTACCTGATTCTTATTTTTTAGACGGAGTTTCACTCTGTCTCCTGGGCTGGAGCGCAGTGGCTCGGTCTCAGCTCACTGAAACCTCCACCTCACGGGTTCAAGCCATTCTCCTGCCTCAGCCTCCCAAGTAGCTGGGATTACAGGCGTGCACCACCACTCCCGGCTAATTTTTGTATTTTTAGTAGAGTTAGGGTTTCATCATGTTGGCCAGGCTGGTCTCAAACTCATGGCCTTAAGTGATCTGCCTGCTTGGTTTCCCAAAGTGCTGGGATTACAGACGTGAGCCACTGCGCCAGGCCTCCTTCTGCCTTTTTTTGGACAGCTTCTTTGGTGATAGCAGTGCTGAGGGCCTTGGTGGTAGAACTGGGGCCTTCCAGCCTGAGTCAGTCATCTTGGCTGCAAGTGACAAAAAGTCCAACTCAAAATGGTGATATCTGTTGGAATAAAGTTTGGTGTCAGCAACAGCGATCAGAATGAACAGTGACCTAAACAAGATACAGGTTTCCTTATTTTTCTTCTCACATAAAAGAAATCCAGATTAGCAGACCAGCGCTGCAGTGCCACGTTGTCTTCAGGAATCCAAGCTTTTCTTTCTTTCTTTTTGTTTTTTAACTTTTTAAAATTCTTAGCATGTAGCTTCTATCCCCAGGGTTGCTTCATGGTCCAAAATGGCTGCTGGAGCTCTTGCCATGTAGGCTGTCTCCCAGTCAGGGAGCAGGAGGAAGGAGAAGGGGCAAAAAAACCACTTGCCAACTACCAGCCTCCCTCTTGAGGATCTTTTCCTGGAGTCCTACCTAACAATTTTTGCTGATACGTTTTGGTCACCCCTAACTGCAAGCAAGTTTGTAAAATATTCTTTTAATTGTGTATATTGGGTCCTGGAATAAAACTGGGGCTATGGTACTAAGGAGGACAGGGAGAGTGGTTAGTGAACAGGCGATCAACAGGTTCTGCCATGTTAGCTGAAACAGAAACGGGCACGTTTTGGCTCCCATATGTGAAAAGGCCACGGGAAAGTGGTCTGACTTAAGGCAAGACCACATCCAGGTGCTGAAACTAAGTCTTTTGTTTCCGCTTTTCTGCATGGGGACTTCATCTAACCCTGAGAGGGTCCCCAGCAGTTCCAGACCACATCCTCCTAGATTTCAGTCCAGTAGGAGAAAGAGATTTGTTTGTTTTTCACACCAATTCTGTTTTTTTTTTTTTTTGAGATGGAGTCTCGCTCTTATTTCCCAGGCTGTAGTGCAATGGTGCGATCTTGGCTCACTGCAACCTCTGCCTTCTGGGTTCAAGCGATTCTGCTGCCTCAGCCTCCTGAGTAGCTGGGATTACAGGTGCCCGCCACCACGCCCAGCTAATTATTTGTATTTTTAGTAGAGACGGGGTTTCACTATGTTGCTGAGGCTGGTCTCAAACTCCTGACCTCAGGCAATCCACCCGCTTTGGCTTCTCAAAGTGCTGGCATTACAGGTGTGAGCCACCGCGCCTGGCCATCAATTCTTTTTTTTTTTTTTTTTTGGGGTGAAGTTTTCGCTTGTCACCTAGGCTGAAGTGCAGTGGCATGATCTCAGCTTACTGTAACCTCCGCCTCCTGGGTTCAAGCGATTCTCCTGCCTCAGCCTCCTGAGTAGCTGGGATTACAGATGTGCACCACGCCTGGCTAATTTTTTTAATTTTTAATTTTAATTTTTGTATTTTCAGTAGAGACAGGGTTTCACCATGTTAACTAGGCTGGTCTTGAACTCCTGATAGGTGATCCAGCCACCTCGCCCTCCTAAAATGCTGGGATTATAGGCCTGAGCCACCTCACCTGACCTTTTCACGCCAATTCTATTAAAAGTTCAGAACTAAGTGTGGTGGAATGGTGATTCTTTAAGGGGAATAGGGATTGGGTTATCAGAGGGAGAGAGAAGCCAGGGAGGCAGGAGGAATAGCTGCCCGCCCCAAATGCAGATGGGCCGTTGCCTCATGGAGGAACTGCCCCGTGAGGGTGGCCTAAGTGCAAGGAGTGACTGGTTCCTGACCTTTGACACCTAATCTCTGATTCTCTTTCCTCAGGGCCTGGATTGGGCTGCTCTGGCTGCCAGGAAGATTCCAGCCCCATTCCGGCCCCAGATCCGCTCAGAGCTGGATGTGGGCAACTTTGCAGAGGAATTCACTCGGCTGGAGCCTGTCTACTCACCTCCTGGCAGCCCCCCACCTGGGGACCCCCGAATCTTTCAGGTGAGGGGAAACTCATGGAATCCGGATGCAGGAGAGATGAGATGTTGCTGTCTGCCTCAGCCCTGGCTGACCCGAGGACACTGCCTAGACCCTGTGTCCTGGGTGGGACTCAGCATCTCCCCTAGACGTCTCAACTTATAGGGGACCTGGGGTTGTCAGTCACAGAGACCACCAGGGCAGGATGTGTGTTTGATAGTTCATGGTTTATCTTTAAACCTGTTACATCATCTCTTTATTGTTATGTAAAAATATTGTTTAAAGTTATTCACTTGCTGCCAGGTGTGACAGTTCACGCCTGTAATCCCAGCACTTTGGGAGGCTGACTTGGGTGGATCACCTCAGGTCAGGAGTTCGAGACCAGCCTGGCCAACATGGTAAAACCCCATCTCTACTAAAAATACAAAAATCAGCCAGGTGCGGTGGTATGCATCTATAACCCCAGCTACTCAGGAGGCTGAGGTGGGAGACTCGCTTGAACCTGGGAGGCAGAGTTTGCAGTGAGCCGAGATTTCACTACTGCACCCCAGGCTGGATGACGGAGTGAAACGCCGTCTCAAAAAAAAAAAAATTCTTCACTTGCTCACTTGGACACTTAGGAGGAGATGCATGTTGATACTGTGGCTTTGCCTGCCCTTGGCATAGCATGTTACACTCCTGGGGGGACAGGCCTCTCCACTGAATTTTAGAAGCTCACACCTTTTGGACAAGTCTAAACTCCCTTTGCTTGTCATTGAGGCCCTGCATGATGTGGTCCTTGCTCAGAACCTTAGCCTCAGTTCTCATCATTTTCCTACCTGATGCTCTGGAGGGCAGGACCGAACTGCTCAGCGGTTCTAGGTTCTAGAATACACCTCTGCCTTTGCACATGCTGTTCCCGATACCTGGAGTATGTTCCCTACAGTAATCTACCTGGCAAGCTTCCACTCGTCTTTTAAGCCTCCTTGTCTGCTCACCTGGCCCAGGGATCACCCTTTCTCTGTGCTGCAGTCCTCTGTGGACAGCACCTCCTTCTGGCCAGTTTATCATGTTGCCATAATGATATCATATCATTATCACTAAATAAACCAGCATGGTCTGTTTAACAGACAGACCAAGTATGGCTAGATAAGTCCATTCTGTGAAGCTCTTAGAATTGAGAACTCTGCTTGAATGTCCAAATTCCATTGTCTCCCAGTCCTCATGAGAAAGTTCTTTCTTATGAATTCGTAGGTACTTTCATTCATTCATTTAATGATTCAAAAATGTGTAGTGAGTGCCTAAAATGTTCAGGTACTGATCTGGGTACTACATTTTTAGGAGACACTTCTAGGAGAAAATGACACATAGTTTTATTTTATTTTATTTTATTTCATTTTATTTTATTTTATTTATTTTTGAGATGGAGTCTCACTTTGTCACCCAGGCTGGAGTGCAGTGGCGAGGTCTCGGCTCACTGCAGTCTCTACCTCCTGGGTTCAAGCGATTCTCCTGCCTTAGCCTCCTGAGTAGCTAGGATTACAGGCACATGCCACCACACCCAATTTTTGTATTTTTAGTAGAGACAGGGTTTCACCGTGTTAGCCAGGATGGTCTTGATCTCCTGACCCTGTGATCCGTCTGCCTTGGCCTCCCAAAGGGCTGGGATTACAGATGTGAGTCACCATGCCCAGCCAGTTTATTTTTTAAATTATTATTTTTGAAATTTATTCATTCATTTGTTTATTTTTTAGAGACAGGGTCTTGTTCTTTTGCCCAGGCTGGGGTGCAGTTGGGTAACCATGGCTCCCTGCCAGCTTCAACTCCTGGGCTCAAGTAGTTCCTCCTGCCTTAGCCTGCCCAATAGCCAGGACTACAGGCAAGCGCCATCACACCCAGCTAATTACATTTTTTTTTTTAAGAGATGGGGTCTTGTTATGTTGTCCAGGCTGGTCTTGAACTCTGGGCTCAGGCCATCCTCCTGCCTTGGCCTCCCAGAGTGCTGGGGTGACAGACCTGAGCCACTGTGCCTAGCCACAATTACAATTATCCTTGAAAACTCCTCAAATTGCTAGGCCATGGATCTTTAGGAAAGGCACAGAATCAACTCTGGTTTCCTTTTGCATTTCTTCAGTAGCTCCCCTTGCAGAAGAAGCCCAAGTCTGGCTTGAAAGGGAGGAATAAAGGTTATTTTCCTCAGTGGGTAGAGCTGGATTCTCATAAGCCAAGCGTGAACTTAGGCCACGCTTTCAATACATTCAGTGGTCTTTTCAGTGCAGTCAGCCCTTGGCACCTGGGGAGGAAGAGGTGGTCGCTGTGATGAGAAAGTTGGGGTCACAGGCTGATGGGGACAGACATGGCCCCAAGTGATTATAAAACCAGGTGGAATAAAATGTGTCCGTACATCCTGTGTGTACCAGGATGCAACTGGAAAGCCCCCCATGCCCCCTTGTCCAGGGTCTGGCCTGCCCTGTTCCCCACCAGTCTCCTCACCTGCACCCCAGCCCCATGCCCATCCCCCGACTCCCGCCCTGCAGGGATACTCCTTTGTGGCACCCTCCATCCTCTTCGACCACAACAACGCAGTGATGACTGACGTGCTGGAAGTGCCTGGTGCTGGAGACCGGCCAGGTCGGGCAGCGGTGGCCAGGAGCGCCATGATGCAGGTGGGCTGGGCTGGGCTGGGCTGGGCTGGGCTGCGCAGAAATTGGTTTTGGGAGAGGCGTAGGCCCAGGGTCTCTAGGCCTAGGTCCACCCAGTGCCCGCAGTGTGAGCTCGGTGGGGTCCCGAGCCCCTCCAACATGGGGCGTGGCGGGGCTGCGGGGCTACCGGGTGGGACCTCTGACTCATCTCCTTCGCCTTCGCCTTTGCCTCCAGGACTCGCCCTTCTTCCAGCAGTACGAGCTGGACCTGCGGGAGCCTGCCCTGGGCCAGGGCAGCTTCTCTGTGTGTCGCCGCTGCCGCCAGCGTCAGAGCGGCCAGGAGTTCGCGGTCAAGATCCTCAGTCGCAGGTGTGCGGGCCCGGGCGGGGGCAGGGGTGGGGGTGGCAGAGTGCCGTCCGAGGGGCGGGGCCGGAGCGCGGCCACTCTAACTCCTCCTGCTCCGCCCCCCAGGCTTGAGGCGAACACGCAGCGCGAAGTGGCCGCCTTGCGCCTGTGCCAGTCACACCCCAACGTGGTGAATCTGCACGAGGTGCATCAAGACCAGGTGATGGCTTCCGGGCTGAAGCGAAACGCCACGGGCGGCCGGGGGAGCGCGGCCTGGGGAGGGCGGAGAGAAGAGAGGGAGGCGGCGGGGCTTGAGGGGCGCTACGGGCAGGATCTAGGAGCGGATTGGGCGGGGCCTGGAGTCTAAATCGGCCCGAAGGGACCAGGGATGTGCAGGAATCGGGATTTCAGGGGAGTAGGGCCTGCAGACAGCAAGACAGAGCTGAGGATGGACGAAAAAAGGGACTTTGGCCGGGCGCGGTGGCTCACGCCCGTAATCCCAGCACTTTGGGAGGACGAGGTGGGCGGATTACTTGAGGTCAGGAGTTCGAGACCAGACTAGGAACATGGCGAAACCCCGTATCTACGAAAAATACAAAAGTTAGCCTGACGTGGTGGCGCGCCTGCAATCCCAGCTACTTGGGAGGGAGGCTGAGGCACGAGAATCGTTTGAGCTCTGGAGGCAGAGGTTGCAGTGAGCCGAGATCCAGCCACTGCACTCCATCCTGGGCGACAGAGCCAGACTGTCTCCAAAAAAAAATAAAAGAGAGAAAAGGGACTTTGAGGAGGGGGTGCTCGAACACGGGCGGGGCCTGAGGGCCGGGCGCGGGGCCTGGGTGGTGGGTGGCCCGCCGCGGTGGGTGGGTGGTGACCGTGGCCCGTCGCGCCGCCCGCAGCTGCATACGTACCTGGTCCTGGAGCTGCTGCGGGGCGGGGAGCTGCTGGAGCACATCCGCAAGAAGCGGCACTTCAGCGAGTCCGAGGCGAGTCAGATCCTCCGCAGCCTCGTGTCGGCCGTGAGCTTCATGCACGAGGAGGCGGGAGTGGTGCACCGAGACCTCAAGCCAGAGGTGGGCCAGGGGCCTTGGCGGCGGGGCGGGGCTGTGGCGCCGGGAGCTGCCTCTGACCACTGCCCCGCCGCCCTTGCAGAACATCCTGTACGCCGACGACACGCCTGGAGCCCCGGTGAAAATCATCGACTTTGGGTTCGCGCGGCTGCGGCCGCAGAGTCCCGGGGGGCCCATGCAGACCCCCTGCTTCACGCTGCAGTACGCGGCCCCCGAGCTGCTGGCGCAGCAGGGCTACGACGAGTCCTGCGACCTCTGGAGCCTGGGTGTCATTCTGGTATGGGACGTGGGCCTCGAGGCGCGGTCAGGGTCCCTCGGGCCTGGGGTCTTCCTCATGTGGAGCAGCAGGAGGAAGGGGACAGGGGTCATCTTGGTGCGGGCGGCTGGGTTTCGTCTGAGGCTGGGATGGGGGGGTGGTGACACAGAGTCAGGGTCGCTCTGGTGCTGGAGTCGGAGCATCCGTGTATTGGGGGTTAGAAGTCAGGGTTCACTAAGCGTGGGTCTCGGGAGTGCTCTGGGTGGGGGGTGAGTGGTTCTGTGGGAGCTGAGGGGTCAGCCTCGGCCCCGCAGCCTGGGCTGGTCTCACCTTCCCCTCACCCCTTCTAGTACATGATGCTGTCGGGGCAGGTGCCCTTCCAGGGGGCCTCTGGCCAGGGCGGACAGAGTCAGGCGGCCGAGATCATGTGCAAAATTCGCGAGGGGCGCTTCTCCCTTGACGGGGAGGCCTGGCAGGGCGTATCCGAGGAAGCCAAGGAGCTGGTCCGAGGTAAGGAGCTGGAGGTCACAGACCATGGCTGGGGAGGGGGAGGTCATGTGATTACGCTGGGACAGGGATGGTCCTGGGTCAAATGTTCTGGTTGGGGATGGGCAGGGGAGGAGAGTGGGGCTGTTACGATCTCTTTGGGGCTCAGCGTTGGCGCCAGGCTCCTCCCCACACTTCCCTGCCTCTCCTCCAGGGCTCCTGACTGTGGACCCCGCCAAGCGGCTGAAGCTCGAGGGACTGCGGGGCAGCTCGTGGCTGCAGGACGGCAGCGCGCGCTCCTCGCCCCCGCTCCGGACACCCGATGTGCTCGAGTCCTCCGGGCCCGCGGTGCGCTCGGGGCTCAACGCCACCTTCATGGTAAGGGGCAGGGTCTGTGGAAGAGAAGGGGTGGCCGGAGCCTCGAGAGGTGGGGCGTGGGGAGGCGGGGCCATCGGAGCCCAGAAAGAGGAGGGGAACCGGATTCCGCCTCAGGTCTGTCTGGAGGCCAAGGCCCTGTTGGCCTTGACCTAGGCGGGTGGAGGCAGGGTCTGGGAATCGCGGCCAAAGCTAGGATCTGGAAGCCGGGGTCAGGCGGGGATGGGGGCACTCACCCTTTCCTTTCTGCCAGGCTTTCAACCGGGGCAAGCGGGAGGGCTTCTTCCTGAAGAGCGTGGAGAACGCACCCCTGGCCAAGCGGCGGAAGCAGAAGCTGCGGAGCGCCACCGCCTCCCGCCGGGGGTCCTCTGCACCAGCCGCCCCGGGCAGAGCCCCCGCTGCCGCCAAGGGGGCCCCCCGCCGAGCTAACGGCCCCCTGCCCCCCTCCTAATCCCCACCACTGTGACCCCCTTCCTTCATAGGGGCTGTGACCTGGGAGCCCGGCTCACTACCGGAGGCCTCTGCCAGCGGTGACCTGATCCCCAGGGACTGTCCTTCCCTCCTACGCCACCCCACTCCCAGACAGAGCAGAAGTATTTTTATAAGCAGAGAATTTTTTTTACCAGATAGAGTTAGAGATGCAGGGAGAGGGGGGCCTGCTGGCGAGTGGGGTTTGGGGGGCCCTCTCCCACGACACTGCCTCTTCTGGGCAGAAGGCCCCTCCGGGGGCACTGCTCCAACAGGAAAGGGCCCCTCCCCCACTTTTAAGCACTGAGTTAGGAGTGCTCACTCCTAAGCTGGGACCCCCTCCTCTGTTCTTCCTTGAGGCCCCGTTCCTGGGAGGGGGCGCCCCTCAACTGTCACTTTATGGACTGTTTGTGCAATTACGTCCACCAAAGACCTGTGTTGGGGGGACTGACGGAGAGGCCCTGGGGGACCCCCTGAAGCATTTCTGCCTCACTTTATGTCATCTGCTTCTCCCCTATTGGGGCTAAGGAAGGAGCTAGGTGGTCCCTGAAAGAGGAGGCCCCCTTCTCACCCACCCCCTCCCCTTTGGCACAGCTACTCCCGGCTGGGGGTGGGGCCTTGGGGATCTGGGCTGGGCATCCATGGTCACTGCCTCAGCCCATCCAGGCTGTGCCTTTAACTTTAAAATAAAAGTCCACCCAGTGCTGTGTGTGGCATCTGTGTGTTCTCGTTCGTGGTGTGGGTGTCTGTAGCAGAGATCCTGGGCGGACAGGCTGCCGGCCGGTGGAGTCTGGGAGCTCAGTGGGGAGGCACAGGCAGACACTTCTAGACAAGAAGGTATTCTTTGTTGCTTAGCTTTTGCTATGAGCAGTAGGAGGGCGCCACTCTCATCCTGGGTGTATGTCTGGCCAGCTCTGCTGGGCATCATTTAGGATTCTCTTGCTTGTAAATACAGCTGCTTCTTGACTTAGGGTGGAACTACATTCCGATAAACCCAACCTAAATAGAAAATGCTGAAAGCCGAAAATGCATTTTTTAATGCTTCCAACACAGCAGACGGTTCCCGACTTAGGATCGTTTGATTTACGGGCTTTCAACTTTACCACGTGCCAAAGCGATAGGCTTTCTGTAGAAATCATAAATGGTAAGGAGTTTCCTGACTTACGATGGGATTACCCATGGTAAGTCGAAAATTTTGTGTCAAGCGAAAGTCAGTAGGGGACTGTCTGTAACAGAAAACCCAACCCAAACTTGCTTAAGCAAAACACAGGGTTTTAGGGGGCTCTTGTAACTACGCAGCTCTGCGATAGCTTCAAGCAAGACCTAATCTGGACTCAAGCACATGATCAGGACTCAGCTGCTGACTCTCAGCTTTTTATAGTTTTCTTGGTGGTGGTCCAGTCTGGAGGACTCTCCTTATGGACGCAAGACGGGTGCCAGGCGCTCCAGGGGATCCAAATGGAAATCTGGAGATGGAAGCTGTTTCATGGTTCCCAAGGGAAGTCCTGAGATGTGCTCTGATTGGAGCCACTGAGGTCACGTGCCCACCATGGCTCCCCTCTGGAGGCTCATTGGGTGGAGAGTAGGGAAGGGGTGGGCCTTGGAGGGAGGTCACTTGAACCTGGTGGGTGGTCAGTGAGGGTGGGAGTGAGTGGAATAGCAGTACTCAGGGCCCTCCCTCACTGGGATCGGAGCGCAGTTCCACTTAGGGAATGTCTGAGACTCCTCCCTGCGTGATCCCTGCGGGTGTGTGTGTGTGTGTGTGTGTTTGCATGTGTGTGTGTGTGTTTGTGGTCATAGAGTGGTTGTGGTCCGAGCACCTTTGCTGGCACCGCAGGTCAGGACCTTTTGTCCACACATGGGGATGTCCTGACAGCTCCCCCACCCTGGGCCGTCTCCCCATTGCTTCTCTCCCCATGGCTACCCTGTGAGACCATCTCATGTGGACTTCCCCTCCTGCCCCTGAGAGGCCTGGGAATCTGGTCTGGGACCCAGAGGTGCCCAGCTGAGGGGAACCAGGCAGGCATTGTGGGCAGGTGGAGTCCCAGGGGAGTGGAAAGGGCAGGTATGAGGGTGCCATCTGTGTCCCATCTTGGTGGTCTGAGAGGACAGGGAGGGGCCCAGGAGGGAAGAAATTCTGAGGCTCGAATTCTCACTCCTGTGTTATCAGCTGTGTGACTCGAGCAAGTAACCTAACAGCCCAGCCTCCCGCATTTGTAGAAAAGAGGAACCAGAGATTCCGTTGTGAGAGTGTGGTCACTCCGTCACCAGGAATTTATTGAGATTTATTGACCTTTTCCAATGTGTAGGGACCCTCCTGAGCACTCTAGGTGGGAATCTCATTGAAGGAGATGAAAGTGTCCTGTTTCATCAGGTACTCACAAGCACTGAGTATTACCTTTGCTAATTGGGTGGATACAAAATAGTCTCTCACCTTCAATTTCCTCACTTCTCATTTCAGGTAACTCACAGCCACCTATGAAAGAGGTATCCTTAGCCTCATTTCTTTCTATTAATTAATTAATTAAGCTTTTATTAAAAAAGTTTTTTTTGAGACAGAGTCTGGCTCTGCTGCCCAGGCTGGAATGCAGGGGCATGATCTTGGCTCACTGCAACCTCCACCTCCTAGGCTCAAGTGATTCTCCTGCTTCAGCCTCCCGAGTAGCTGGGATTACAGGCACCCACCACCAGGCCCAGCTAATTTTTCTATTTTAGTAGAGGCAAAATACAAAAAAAATTTGTATTTTTGTATTTCACCAAGTTGCTCAGGCTGGTCTTGAACTCCTGAGCTCAAGTGATTTGCCTCCCAAAGTTTTGGGACTACAGGCGTTAGTGACTGTGCCTGGCCTAAGCACATGCTTTTTTTTCGAGACAGAGTTTCACTCTTGTTGCCCATGCTGGAGTGCAATGGTGTGATCTCAGCTCACTGCAGCCACTACCTCCCGGGTTCCAGTGAGTCTCCTGCCTTAGCTTCCTGAGTAGCTGGGATTACAGGCATGTGCCACCATGCCTGGTTGTTGTTGTTTTTTTTTTTTTTTGTATTTTTAGTAAAGATGGGGTTTCTCCAGGTTGGTCAGGCTGGTCTCAAACTCCTGGCCTCATGATCCACCTGCCTTGGCCTCCAAAGTGCTGGGATTATAGGTGTGAGCCACCACAACTGGCAGCATATGCTCTAAAGTGAGGAAAAGCATATGGAATCCTGGAGGTTAGGCTTTTATTGATGAACTGAAAGGGCTGGCCCTGGGGCAGTCTTCCTGCAGGATCTAATCAGCTGGAGCAGAATCATGCTGTCACAACTTTCCAGGTGGCTGCAGTCCCTGCCACTCCCTATGGTTACACCAGCTCTGTCCTGCATTCATCCCTCTGGCCCTCTAGGCATTTGAGTTTGTGATTGATATAAACAGTCTCTTTCCACAGTCACTGCTGCACAAAAACAGGCTTTGTGAAATGTCAGAGATGCCCCTTAAATCTTTTATTTTTGGCCAGGCAAGGTGGCTCATGCCTGTAATCCCAGCATTTAGGGAGGCTGAGGTGGGCTGATGATGAGGTCAGGAGTACAAGACCAGCCCGGCCATGGTGAAACCCTGTCTCTACATAAATTAGCTGGGTGTGGTGGCACAGGCCTGTAATTCCAGCTACTTGGGAAGCTGAGGCAGTAGAACCACTTGAACCTGGGAGGCGGAGGTTGCAGTGAGCCGAGATTGCGCTATTGCACTCCAGCCTGGGGGACAGAGCGAGACCCCATCTCAAAAAAAAAAAATCTTTTATTTTGTTCTAAAATGTAAATTTAGTTTGTATTTATGAAAAGTTGATAAGTTTGGCCAGGGGGTGGCTCACTCCTATAATCCCAGCACTTTGGGAGGCTGAGGTGGGAGGATCCCTTGAGCTCAGGAGTTCCAGACCAGCCTGGACGCCATAGTGAGTTGAGATCTTGTCTCAGAAAAAGATAATATATTCATATGATTCAAAATTCAAAGGATCCATAAGAGTACACAGTGAAAAATGCTCTTCCACATGCTGACCCTCAGCCACAAACCTGCTGTTACCAGAGGCAGCTAATGTGACAGGTTCTTGTGTAGTTTTTCAGGAATATTTATGTGTAGTCACACACATATAATAATGTCTATGTATAAGTAAAAATTCACATTAATTAAATTTTAATTTTTTAAAAAAATTAGTAAATACAAAAGATTTAAAAAAAATCAATCGAGGCATTACTCTCCATAAATAATCTGTGTTAGGAGAGAGATCCAAGATGGCCGATTAGCAGCAGCTCAGGATTGTAGCTCCCAGTGAAAGCACAGAGAGCAAGTGGACGCTGCACTTTCAGACGAATTTTTGTCGCCCACAGACTGGGAGATTCCCGGTGGAGGAGCCACCCAGGTCGCCAGCGCTACTCTTTTGGCCGGCGCGGCGCTTCTCGGTGCCGAGTATATGGGACAGGGTGCCCTGTGAGTCGGGCTCGGCTGGTCCCATCCCCACAAGGAGAACAGCAATTGGAAGGGCCGAGGACTGAGAGTTTCACAGCAAGCACAGCCGAACCAGGAAGGTCCAGCTCTGTGGGGAAAGGGTGTCCGCCGAAGGAAAACTAAGAAACAGAAAAAACTTCATCATCAACAAGCCGGACGTCCACTCAGACCCAATCTGAAAGTCGGCAATTACAAAGACGACAGGTGGATAAATCTACAAAAATGGGAAGAAACCAGTGCAAAAAGGCTGAGAACGCCCGAAATCAGAATGCCTCTCCTCCTACAGGGGATCGCAGCTCCTCATCAGCAAGAGAACAAGGCCTGATGGAGAATGAGTGTGACGAACTGACAGAATCAGGCTTCAGAAGGTGGATAATAAGAAACTTCTGTGAGCTAAAAGAATGCAATGTACTAACCCAATGCAAAGAAACTAAGAACCTTGAAAGAAGATTTAACAAAATGCTAATGAGAATGGATAACTTAGAGAGGAATATAAATGAATTGATGGAGCTGAAAAACACAACACGAGAACTTCGCGAAGCATGCACAAGTTTCAACAGCC